>PVIR01022483.1:0-28160 GCA_004026965.1 Petromus typicus
TATATGGACATATGTGTAAATGTAATGTACATTGAAGCAAATGTAAGATTTCAATTATAAAAAAGAATGATAAATTTGAGGCATTTATGCTCAAATAGAAATACCTTGAGGACCTATTCATAAGTGAAATAAATAGATCATTTACATGTAAATACCATATATTTTCTCTGTGATGAGTAACTGAAGATGTAAATGAATTCTAAAATGTATAATAGATATTGTGAAATAGAAAATATTCAAAGGGATAAAAGGCTCAGTTTAAATAAAGAAGGGAAAGAAAAAAATTGATGGTCAAAAAAGAAGCAAAACTTATGTATATAAAGGGTGGGGGTATTGCAAGGTGGACAGTGGAATGGGAAAAAATGAAAATTAAGTTGTGTCATGTACTGCTACAAATTCTCAATGTTGAGTGTGATCATAATGTGTGTATAAATTGTACCAATAAAATCAATTTTAGAAAAGAAAAATAAAAGAGTCACAGATAGCAATGCTTCATTTAAGAGAAAAGCTAAACATAACAAACATAAAAAATATACATGTGGGGCTGGGGCGTTAGCTCAGTGGTTCCGGCACCTGTCTTGCAAGTGCAAGGACCCAGGTTCGATCCCCGGTAACCACATACGATACTGGGTGTGGAGACTCATGCCCAGCAGCAACCAGTACCACATACCACAGTGCCGGGCATGGTGGCTCATGCCTGTAATCCCAGCACTCGGGAGGTAGAGGCAGGAGGATTGCTGTGATTGAGTTTGAGGCTGAGCTCAGGGTCAGCCTGAACCACAAAGCGAGACCCTGTCTCCAAAAACCTAAAAAAAAAAAAAAAAAACATGTGTACATATACAGAATTCAAAATAGGTTCTCTGTTTCCAAGACAAAAAATAAGATTCTTTGAAAAGTGCCAAGTGATTCGGTCATATGAAATATTTTTATGACAGAATACAGACTTTTATATGCAATATTTAATAAAACAGGGTCTTTTCCAGCAAAGATTAAAATATCTGCAATTAAGCATGTAAAAATAACTACTGTTGTTATATTTCTATTAAAAATGTTTATAAAAATAGCCAAAGAAAGTATAGAGCTAGACATATAAATTTTCATCACACATATTTTAATTAATAAGTAAATTAGTAATCAGCTGCTTTTGAGAAAAGGACAGACTAAAATTTTTATCAAACATTATACCCAATTTAAAAAGAGTTTTCAAACTGATAGTGAAAACAAAGTAGCAGGAAAATGAAGCAGGAAGGATGTTTAATCTAATTAAGAACAAAAGACAAACTGTTTAGATTTCCAAATTTCATTAGTACATCCTCTCCAACATATAAACAAGTTGCTAATTGCCAGTGATTTTTACTTACTAAATAAGATGAAGAAGGAAAACATGGGACCTGGGTATTTTTCAGAACATTCCTAAAATACGAACATTTCCATAGTTCTTATATAACTCAATAATATGATTTATATAAGTCTGAAGAAACACTTTTTTCCTTTAAATGAAGAAAGTGCATGAGATGAAATATGTTAAAAGGCTTCAGGCACAAACAAGCACATCCCTTCTCACAGCTGCAGCACCGTCTTCTTTATGAAAACTCTATCATGCACATTTCATGGGCATTTAACTAAAACTCAGCTAAACAGGGAAGACTACCATGGCCCCCTCAGAGGGATGGTTCCCAAATGTATGCCACAGATCAAGTGGTACAAGCAACAGGTATTTTCTTTCCTTAGAGTTCTAGAAGATTGGGAGTTCAAGGTTAAGGTTCCAATCAACTGTCCACAATGAGAACAGCATTCCTGAGCTGCAGACAGCTGCCTTCTCTCTGTGTAATGACAGAGAGAGAGAGACAGAGAGAGAGAGAGGACATAAGCTCTTTAGTGTCCTCTCTTACAGAGGTATTAATCCAACCATTAGGTCCTTGAGCTCCTATCCTCATCTGAGCACTTACCTCTCTCAAAGGCCTCACCTACCACTACTGTCACATGGAAGGTTAGGGTTCAACATATGAATTTTATATGAGACACTTTAGTCCACAGCGACTAGTACCAGACTATAACCTAAAGTATTAAGTAAATATCCATGATTCCACACTGTTATAAACAACTAAAAAAAATACATAAATCAGGGACAATGAACAAGTCTTTTATGCAGAATTCCAAATAATGCATTGTTAAGTAAACGAAGCATAGACCAGACTTGTTCTATTTAGGGACACCCAGTAACTTTCTTCCAAGGAGAGTAGTAAGGCCTTGGAATAACTTACTCAATAAGTATTCCACAAGATGAGGAAATATTTCTAATATACTTTAACATGATAAATGAATCATGGGTTGCAATACAAGTAATAAATGATGCTGAATATTACATGATCACAACTGAGCCAATGGTTCTTCTCTTTATCATTGCTGGATTGTAGGTAATTGTTTCCCAACAGCAAGAAGCTATGGAGGAGATTTTGTTTGCAGAGGAAGAGAAAAATCCCTCACTTCCTGTGAGATTAGGGAGATGTGACAAATGTGGGAAAGAGAGCAAAATTTTATAGAAAAGCATCACCCAAGTAAATGCGAGTGATGAACTTGTTTAACAACAACACATTGTCACATTTTCCAAATAATTGTCAAGAGGAGGAAAAAGTAAGTGTTACTGATTAGGTTACTTGTTAAAGCTGAATGAAAAAGAATTCCACTGAGTCAGTAAATAGCAGCAATTCCCTTAGTAATGGTGAAGGTCACCCTGTATAATAACCTTCCTCTCTCATTTCCCTCACACCAACCATGAAGGATTTCAAAGTTACGTGGAGGTTAATTTGTTTGTTTTTCTTTATATTTTGTACTTTATTAGTTTGTACAAATGTTACAGGATTGTAAGGAAATTGGTTTATTATAATTCTGGGTGTGGGTAATGAGAAGGCCTGTCCTGGGTGTAGGCAGCACCAAGCAGGAGACTTTTGGATAGAATATAAAAGGAAAGGGAGGCTTGATGCGTGATGCCCTGCCAGGGACTGCTTCTCTTCTGTCATGCGCCTCTGCTGTGCTGCCCTCAGTATGAGCTCCTCCTGAGAACAGGCTAGCCACAGGCTAGAACACACTCTATCTGCTGTCAGATCCTCCACCGTCATCCCGAGTATCCCACTTCCCCTCTAAGTTCTCACTCGTTCACTCTGCCTGAGAAAGAAAAGAAAGCACTTTTCTTCCTAACTTCTGAGGTGTCTGCAGATCTCAGGTGGGAGTGATAGAAGCTATCTACTGCAACAGGCCTCCTCCCTTTCTTGTAATAATCCTTTCACATGAAGTCGCTGTATTTACTAAGTCTGTATTTGGTTTTTATTTGATAGTTTAATTAATTCATTTGAGAATCTGGCAATATTTTTTAAAAACCTGTAGAAATACAGAATAACTACAAGGCAGAAAAGGGGACTACAGGTAAGGGAAGGAGAAAAGAGGACATCAAGAGAACTAAAGTGTGTTAGAAACATGTAGTAATTTCCCATGAAAAATGTAATCATTATGTACTGCAAACGTGTACTAATACAAAAAAATTGAAAAGCAGACTTCTTGAAACATGGCTACTTTTTGATTCATCAAATAAATATTACTAAGCACTTACAAGTACCAGACTCTCTTCTACCTGCTCAGAATACACCACGGAAAACTGCTCAAAGAACTTAACTTCTAATAAGGGAACAGGGGAAGGGAAGATATAAAATGTACAAATGCACAGTAAAATAATTCAAAAATAAATTACATAGTGTTATATTAAATAATAAATGCTATAGGAAACTAAACTTGGACAGAGTAAAGGAGATCTAAGTGGAGGAAGGGACACAGGCTGTGATAGTCGCATGGTACTGTCCTTTCCTCCCTGTCATCTCAGACGGTAAAGCTTCAGTGATTTTTATCCATATATGTGATATTTTCCTTTCTCCTCACTGTTCACTCTGTTCTTAGATAATCTTATTCACACCCAAGGCTTCCACTAAATCACCTACTGACAACTCTCAAAGCTCATTTCCATTTCTCCCGGGTCTCAAGTGCTGACAGGGAGGCCTCACCCTCCATGGGCTCCCACAAATCACTGGCTCTTACTTGGGGCTAAAGCTGGATCTGGAGAATGACTTGACTATACAATAAGGTAGAGCTGAGAACCAACCTATGCCAATAATGTTCTTAGATTTTGAATTTCAAGAGCTATTTCTGAGCTCCATACTAAAGGGTAGGGACATGCCTGTAGACACTGGCCAACCTCCTAAAGCAGGAAATAATTCCTGAGGGGTGTCTTCATGACTCCAGGTGGCCCCATGACTGCCTTTTCCCCATATTACTTCCTAAGGTTAATACCTTCATTTTCTTTCCTACCTCTACTTCTGTTGGCATTTGAATTCAAACCTCATCATTTCAAGCAATCTTTTGACTTCCTAAGCTTTTTCTCAATCTGAATGACTCAAGACTACATACGCTACATCCTAATTAATTTTTGTGATTCTAAGATGAAAGGTTCCACACATCTAATGCATTAGTTTGTCTCCTAGGCCAGATATTTAGCTCAAGTATTACTGTGCCTATCTTGGAAGCATAAGGGCCCGAGTTTGATCCAGTACCACACACAAAAAAAATTCTGTCCCTCATGTCTGGTGTCCCACCACTATCATAGAAGTGACTCCGAGTTATTTTAACCCTCCAAATGCCTGCTCTTTCCATAAAAGATAAAATTATAATATTTGACAAGTAGCCATTCCTAAAACCTGCTTATATTCACCACTAATGAACAGAAAGAAATAATCAAGGCTAGGGTAGATTCATTAGCTCAAGGGGAAAGAAATTAAGAATGCTAGAGAAATTGAAAATCCTTCATTGAGAAAGTATTTCATTGACAATATAATGCTGTTGCATCTTGGAAGTGGCATTTGGAGACATCATAAAAGAAAATACTCCCTTAATGAATGTTATCAAATATTAGAAAAGAATCTTGAGGAGTTTGAGACACAGTGATAGCTAAACATTTGGAAACAAGTTTCTTTACTGAAGTAATTCACTCAATAATATTTGTTTCACTAGAAAATACAGAAAGTGAATTTCTGCATCCCACTAGGATATTTTAATTCTGATTCTATTAAAAAGTACATTTAGTTCTCAGGTCCTGGATTTCATGCTTTCATCTCCCTAGACTGCCTTTTAAAAAAAGACATGGAAAAAATGAGAACTAACTTATCATTGTAAACGGAAAAAGAAATAAAAGCATAAATGGTAAAGACAGACCACATGTCTGAAAACAGCTACCCGGTTTCTGCAGCCAAACAGTTAACTTCCTTCTGAACTTGCAAGGATAAAAAGTTGACCTGAAGTGACATCATTAAGTGTGCATGCCTATAACTACCATTTCTTTATGCTGACCAGCAAGCTGTGCAGAACTCATAATGATGCAATATGAGTAAAATAAGATGAATAAAAGGTATGAATGTGTGTGCGCATCTCTGTATGTAAGTAGGTACGTGCCTCTGGATGTCTGTATTTGCTGGAGATGGATAAACTTGCTGGGAAATGGCTGAAAAAGCAATCATTCCAGTGAGATAGAAATTAACAAGAATAATGAGGACACAGAAAGAAGGGAGAATAGAGAGGGAATAAGAGCCATGGTGCATTTGTGGAAAGAGTGAGCAACATAATATTCAGTAAGATAACCAGAGTTTAGTACAAAGGACTCCAAGCTGAATCATGAATGCAAAGTTATACAGTGGACCTATGACTTACAAACTCGATTGGTTCCCAAGGGTTGGTTGTAACACAAGTTGGCTGTATATAAGTACAGCTGAGATCTGGATATTCACCTGGGTACAGATAACAAGAGGTGGATGAATCTTGCATTAACCTAATTAATCCTGTTGTCCAAATGTCAGGTCAGTCATAACTTGAGGATTCACTGCACATCTGTGTCTTAATCTTTTCTATGAGGTTCTACTTTTTGTAAATGTCTGGGTTTTGATAAAATATAATTTGGTCCTAGTAGAGCCATAAAAGTTAAAGTGCATGCTGCTCATCCCTCTGATGTTATCTTAGTTACTTTTCTGTTGGTGATGAGACAAAATACCCAATACCCAAAGTTAAAGGAAGAAAGGTTTATTTGGCTCAGAGTTTACAGAGGTTCCAGTTCCATAGCTGGTTGGCTCACAGGCAGGGTGGAAAGACAGAGGAGCATCGCAGAGAAATAGTCCAGGGTAAGCAAGAGGCGAAAACATGTTAGCCCCATTCTGTCTCTTATATTTTATGCAGGCTTCCTACCCTAGGCAGGTGTAGCACTCACACCCTTAGTCCTATGTAGAACTATGCCAACTAGTCAGTGGACTGATTGAGTAATCACACACTCTTGATCCCAGCACCACACACTTCAGAGCCAGCCACCTCTGAAAAGCACCCCCTCACACACACCTGTGATTGCAGGAGGCTTTGGGGAACAGATAGACATGGGCATAACAGTTGGGTTCTCCACTATAGAGAAATGAAGTAACAGTGCTGACGGAGAAACAATAAAGCTGAAAAAGCCTACACTAGTTTAGTGACAAGAAAGTATCTACCTGACTTCAGAACTGATTGGAAGCAAGAAAGATCCTGAGAGGAGGTGAGCACCAGCTTCCTTCCAACCTCCTGAGTATCTGGCTTCAGTGACTACATAGGTGTCAGAATCATTAGCACAGAAACAGCGGGAGCAAAGGTAGAAGAAGCAAGGTCACTTCAGATTAGATTAATTCATGTCTGCAAGACCTACAACAGAGGATATCTGAGGAACATCATTCTGAGTATTAACAGTCTCCTAAAGCCTGTTCTCAGAGCATGCATTCTGTTTAGCCCATCACTGTGGAAATGATCTCACCTCATACATGCCTGATACCATTAAGCAGATAGTTACAAAGATTTAATATCTAAAAAACCCTAAAATGGAACATAAACTTCTTAACTGCTGTATATGAAACTCATGTGGGTCAGATGGAAAGAGGACTCATGCACCCCTTATCCTATTGTGGTCGCCAGCATCCACCTGGGCCCCACAGGACTTGCATGGGAAAGGGGGACAGCGAACAAAAGCCAAATCCTAACCAGCTCTGCTCCTGGGTTCTCCAGGGCACAAGTAGCAGAGGTAATAACCACAAGACAAACCTTATCAAAAAATAAACCAAAACACTCAGGAAAATAATTTCATCCCAAAAGTGAATGTTACCCCACCTTCGAGACTGGGAGAGAAACTGCCTTGGGCTACAGGTTTTGAGAAGATGAGAGCTATATAAAGATATCCTGGAATCTCCTGGGAGATCCTAGCTTGAGCCAGAAGATCACAGGCCAGGATGAGTGGGTGTAATCTTCAGAAGGGCTGGTCCTGAGGGAGACAGGATGTAGTTCAGTGATATGCTTGAGTTCTTGTACCACTGCCTAAATTCAGCAGGAACTAGTCACATGAATAATATTATAAGTCATTATGTGTAGCCTAAGTGACTTCACTAAAACCATAGACCACTTTGTTATAATTTAGGGCAGTTTATGAGTGGTTCTCAGGGTTTGTCAACATCCAGTTGAAGTTTGGCACCACTGCTGTCATTGATTTAACGATTATAGTCAAGGTGACACATTTTTTTCTATCAAATGATTTTATTTGCCAGTATATAGATTTCCGAGATGTCATAAACAATACTGAAGTTCACTCCTAAAGAACAGGGTACTGGACTAGAAAAGCTCCAAGACCCAGCATAAATACACACACACACACACACACACACACACACACGAAAAAACAAGGAAACAAAATACCTCCAAAAATTTCCAATACTTCCAAAACTGGTTCAGGCTGCATCAAGGGGGAGGAAATCAATAAATCACACAACCGAAAGGTCTGAAAGATATTAACTGATGTAAATCAGTTCAGTAAAGTGCTTGATGAACTTAAAAGATGATATAACTAATCCAGTAATGATTCTAATGAAGCAGGTGATCAACAGGTCTAGAAGACACTAATAAAAATCTAGTGTAGCTAAAGAAAGAGATATAAAACATAAATGCAACACATAGAAAAGAATGGGAATCCAAAAAAAAGTTTCAGAAAATCAAAACTAGATTAAAAACATGATTGAAAATATGGATAGCAATGGGAAAACAACATGTCAAATCTGCATAACAGAACTGTGGTCAATATCGATGAATGAGAGATAATTTAAAAACACAAAAAACATGAACATTGAGTGGACAGCTGCTAGGTGATTTGAACAAAATGAATGTAAGAATAACAGCAAATAATTTTTTTAAAAAAGAAGACTGCACAAAAGCATAAAAATTCTTTACAGAAAAATTAGCAGAAAACCTTCTCGACGTGGAAAAAGAATTTAGCATACAGGCAAGCAATGTGTATAGAACCCCAAATGGTCATGATCTGAAAAAAAAACATGCCACATAATAATTGAAATACCAGAAACCCAATACAAGAATAGAATCTTAAAGACTGCTAGTGAAAACCAATGAATCACATAAAGATAAAACCCATATTTGAGATACAAAAACCATACATGAGATTTCTCAATGTAAAACTTAAAGGCAAAGAGAGCATAGAATGAAGCATAGAATGTTTCAAGCTTTGAAGAAAAGAACTTTCAACCTAGACTGGTATATCCTGCAAAATTATCTTTCAAAATGGACAGAAATAAGATATTTCCACGATAAAATAAGTTCTTGACCACCAAGTCAACATCTACAAAGCACCAAGGATATAATACAAAGAGGCAATGAAGTTAGCAGTGCCAAAAAGTTCAGTGCCACATGAATGCATTATGTAAGGTAAGCAATTAAGTAGGAGAATAAATAATACCTATCAATAGTACCTATCATTGTAAATGACTCAATTTAACAATTAAAAGATATCATTTAGCAAGATAGGTCAAGAAATAAAATCCAACAGTATACTACATAAATGAAACACATGTAACACAAAAAGAAATTCATAGACTAAAAGTCAAAGGACAGAAAACAGTATTTCTTGTAAAAAGAACCCCAAAAATGAGAAGACTTTTGTCTACTATGACTTGTGCTCTGAGAAACATTTTGGCCATTCTCCCAGATTCTATTGTTATTTTTTAATTATTTAGTAGTGAAATTGGGTCTTATTTTTATAGAAGAAGAGTATTTTTGTACTTTATTAATATCTACTATCTACTAAGAAAATACACTAAAATCAAAAGTAAAATAAATATAATTGATCAGAGAAACAAAAGTAAGAACAAAAATAACATGATCATCTCAACGGACATAGAAAAAGCCTTTGGCAAAATTCAACTTCCATTTATGATAAAGCCCTGAAGAAAACAGGTATAGAAAGACCTTATCTCAATTTGATAAACACTATTTTTGGTCAGTCAACTGCCAGAATTTTAGGAGGTCAGGAAAAACAGAAATTTTTCTTTCTAAAATCAGGATCATAACATGAATGTCCATTATCACTACTCTTATTCAAATTAATCTTCAAAACATTAGCCATAGCAATCAAGTAAGAAAGAAATAAAAGGCATATGTACAAGAAGGGACACAGTCAAAATATCATCATTTGCCAGTGTCATGATCCTTTACTTATAAGACCCAAAAATCTCTACCAAAATAAACTTCTAGAACTAATAACTAAATTTAGCAATGGAACAGGACATAAAATAAACACACAAAAATCATTAGCATCTATAGATGTTAATGATACATTCACTGTAAAAGAAATTAGGAAAAAAATACCATTCACAACAGCATCAAAAATGTTAAATTCTTAAATATTAACCTAACCAAGGAAATGAATATTTAAGCATGCTTTATTAGCTTATGTGTGATCTGTTTTTGAGAAAGTACCATAATGCAGGAATACACACATACTTAATAGATCATAATACCTAGATCCTGGAAATAGCATATATGTCTATAAACAGAAGAATGAATAAATAAAATGTATTTATACACAAAGAAGTACTACTGTATCATAAACAAAGATAAACTCAAGTCAAATGTAGGCAAATGGTTG
The DNA here is from genome assembly GCA_004026965.1 of Petromus typicus. NCBI lineage: Eukaryota > Metazoa > Chordata > Mammalia > Rodentia > Petromuridae > Petromus > Petromus typicus. The sequence goes on from PVIR01022483.1 coordinate 10,031, forward strand.
AGTAAAATAAGTCAGAAACACAAGCTAAAACATCACAAATGTTTTGAGAAAAATCTAAAAACATATATACAAATAAAGAACAAAATAGAAGATAGGTAAATAAGAATTAGGGAGAAGTTCAAATAACTTCCTGAATTACCTATTCTGCTATACCAAAAATATTTAAATATAGTGGTACTTCAGTTCATGAACTTAATTTGTTCTACAGTTTTGGAAAAGATGCTCACACTGTATTTATGTGAAAATGAACTCCATCATTATGTATAATACCCTATGCAGTGTGTAAATAAAAATTTTTTTATTGATGTTTCTGTCTTCAGACTGTTTGCAACTTGTGAACCCAGGCACTACTGTATATATGCTAATTTATTTCATTTATATTACTAGTTTTTCTTAGTTCTTTAAAAAAATTGTGATATTTTCTATTTATTTCTTTCTTGCAAGAGAATCATTTTTTGCCTCCGAGCAGCTACTTCAAATCTAATAATGCACAGCATATTAACCATGGTTATTCTCTTATTTTTCATGAAACTTGTTTTTTAGTTTTTTATAAAATAAAAAAATGAGCTATGGAATAATATATTATGCCACATCTGTAACACAAATTTTAATCCTACCCTCCCCTAGACTATATCCATATGTTCTTTTTTTTTCCTGGAGATTTTAAACTTTTCCTTTTCTTTTTGTTTTAAATTATCTTTATTGGTTCATTATGAATACACATGATAATCACATTCAACATTAAGAGTTTGTACCAGAATATGACATGACTTGATTCTCATTTTTCCCCTTTTCCCCACTGCCCTGCATCCCCCTGTCCCCTAGATACACAATCTTTGTTTTCTTTTTTCTTTATCCATATGTTCTAAAAACACCTGCAGCAGTATTGTTCATTAGATAGGCATTCTTTCATTTGTTAGTATAGTTCCTTTATTCAACAAATGAAACAGTACTACCATTTTGCCCACTTCTGTTATAGAAGTTGTGGAGTTCATATTTCAGTGGAGACAATGAACATGTAAGTAAACAAGGAAAGCTTTAAGTGCTATGAATATAACAAAAACAAAAGAATGAGAATCTGCTTTTAAAAAATTGTTTTACCCACACTAAATCGCTAATTTTTCTTTTCATTGATGCAAGGAGCTTAATCATCTGCCTTAACTGCCCTGTACCTAATCAAGTCACTGAGATGCAACATGGGCAGCTCTTACTTTATGAAATTCCATCTTCCCAGCTTTTTATGCCACTTAAATTAGTCTCTGAGTATTTATAAAAACATCCTCCTCCAGTCTTTCAAAACAGTAATTAAAACCCTCAAAACAGAAAGAAATAAAGTAAAGTTTAAATGTACTGTGCCTCATTTAGGAATTAATGCTATCAGGGAAATCTATGGGAGCCATCTCCAGAGAGGCAGAATCAGTCCACTTAGCAGTGAGCCTGGTGCGGCTAAAGGAAATGACACTGTGGCAGTGTAGGCTATGAAAACCTTGGTGCTTTTGTTGTACTTTACTATCCTGCTACATACAATAGGAAAATAAAAATTGCATAATATGTTTTTAAATATACCTCTCTATTTACAAACAAAAATCTTATCCTTCCTCATTCTTTCCTTGGATGTTTGAAATGAGTATATGGTTTTTTTAAATGTGAAATAAGATTGTACTATTTTTCTCACATGCATAAATGATTGATGGAGTTCAACCAAAGTTCAGTGGCTTTAAATTCATTTGCATCCATAGGATTCTCAAAACAAATTCCATCTTCTTTCTTGAATTTATAGAAATTACAGAGAACTCCTGGGAAGATGGTGAGATGGTGAATGGCAGAGAGACAGTCTCTCTGAGGTTTGGTGTCCAGATGCTGGAACATAGCAACATTAGGATGAGAATGAGGGATGTGGGTCCCTGGGACCCAGCAAGAATCTGAGGCAGGAACTGAAGCCCACAGGGACAGCAGCATAAGGTGGCAAGCAGTGCTTCATCCCTGAACCCTTACTCACTACATGGCCTCTGATCTGGCAGCACCACAGACCTCCACAGAGGAACAAACCAGTGGAACAGAGCAGCGGCCACAGAAGGCTGCAGTGGCTGGTGAATTATTTGGGTTCAAATGTCCCCAGGAGAGGACGGTTGGCCAGTAGCCAACCTGAAGGGGAGCGAGCTCAGCTCCAAACTCAGCAGGTATGGACTGGCTCCAAAGAGTGGTTCCAGCATCAGAATGAGACAGAACTGAGCTCAAGTCAGCAAAAAGTCAAGAGCCAGTTCAAGCTGGCAGATGGCACACAGAGCAGTGCCGACTAAACAAACCAAGTTCCAGCCTCACAGCAAGAAACCAGAATGAACTTCAGGGGAACTGAAGGTGTTGGCTTGCTAGGATTATCCACCATCCTGCTAAATCTACAGCTGGCATGGTGTGAGTAATTAACACGTATCTGGACTCTGTCTGCCAGTGATAGAAGAGATGTGTCTTACAGTGAACATTTTATTGTTGTTGTTGTTTTAAATTCTTGATTGTTTACCTTTCTTTTGATGTGTGAACACTGTTCCCAGTTTTGTTGTTGTTGCTGTTCTGTTCTGTTCGTGCTTTCACTGCTTGCTTCTCTCTTTCCCTCCTTTTTCCCCAGCTTCTGAAACTTTGTATAATCTTTCTTTGTCTTCAAGTCTTACTTCTAATTTCTTGTTCTTCTTGTATTTCTCTATTTTTCTCCTAACTCCTTTTGAATTTTCTCTTCTGAGGGTAGAATCACCATGTGAGGGCCTATTTACCATATTTAATTTTCTATTTTGTTTTAGATTTTGTTCAATAACTGCAAAGGTGGTCAGCATAATTAAAGGTGGCAAATTAATAGTTGTCACAGTTGCTCATTTTATAGGCTGTATTAGACACTTTTGTTATTGTTGATTGTACTATGTTAGCCAAGGTGGCTCTTCCTGGTGTGCCAAGACTGAGATTGCCTAAGTGTTATGGACAACATGATAGGCCAGGGCCAAAGAACAGGGGCCAACTAGGAAGCAACTTCTAATCCTCAAGACACTGAAGAGGTAGGATCTTGTAACACACTCAAACTCCAAAAGACAGTTACACCTGGGAGAAATCTCTGAGAAGTCATAATTTCCTAAGGGTTTTAATACTAGCAATAAAGCTACTTTAATACTAGCAATAAAGAAACTTATAAGCCTCAACCCAAAAATTAAACTTAAAAAATAGAAAATAAGAAAACAAGGAAAAAAAAGAGACCAGAATTGGAAAATGGAAATAAAGTTTTGTATATAAGAAAGGTGGAGGAACTGATGGAAGAGGAAGAAATGGGAAAAAAGAAACAAATAGGATATATCATATACAGGTTCAAATTTCCTGTGGTGAATATTATCATTACATATATCTAAAATACACCAATAAAAATAAAATTATAAATAAATGTTTCATGAAGCAGATTGTTGTCTGAGAAAGAAAAGAAACAAAAAGGAAAGAGTCTTGCACAAGAAACAAAGAACTCTAAATACTCATGACAAATCCAATACAATAAGAAGAAAAAATAAAAATGACTGAGGATGACAGTAAAAATTAGAACTGATGGGCCGAGGATTTAGTTCAGTGGTTCTGACACCTGCCTTGCAAACTCAAGGACACAGGTTTGATCCCCACATACAACAAGGCCAGGTGTGGAGATTCACACCCACCAGCAATCAGTACGAAATTTCACAGTGCTAAGTGTGGTGGCTCACACTTGTAATCCCGGCATTTGGTAGGCAGAGGCAGGAGGATTGCTGTGAGTTTGAAGCTTGCCTAGGCTACATAGTAAGTTGAGGACGAGCCTGAACTACAAGTGAGACACTGTCTCAAAAAAAAAGAAAAAATTAGTACTGACTATACTAATATAAAACAAAGCATCTGAGAGAAGCAAACAAAATATTTATTACAATGACAGCCACTTGTTACTGGTGAGAGAGATAATTTAAAATAAAGATTTATAAACTTTAGCATATTTATACCAAACTATATAAAAATAAATGTAATGAAAACTATCATAAATGTGAAGACCACTAAAGTTTTAAAAGTACATTAGCAGTGGAATATTTTATATACCAATTTATCACTGACATAAGTGAGAATATAAAGAATCTGAACAATTTGCCAATAAATATGATTGGATAAGCATATGTTGAACAGTATGGCTAAAAACAAAACACATTCTCTTTGAGAAATGTATAAACTATTACACAAAAATTATGACAAATTATTACTTTTGTGACCTGCCAAAAAAAAAAAAAAAACACTTTTACTCATACATACGCCACTGGATAATCCCTTCATACATTATTTCTAGGCATGACCACATACCACAGTGCTGGGTGTGGTGGCTCACTCCTGTAATCTCAGCACTTAGAAAGCAGAGGCAGGAGGATTGCTGTGAGTTCAAGGCTGAGCTCAGGGCCAGCCTGAACTACAAAAAGCGAGAACCTGTCTAAAAACAAAAACAAGTATTGCAATCATACAAACTATATCTCTAACCACAAGGAAATGAAATTAGAAACAACAGGAAAAATTGAGCAAATACATAAATTTGTAAAAGTTAATAATGTACTCCTAAATAACTGAGGAGTGGAAGAAGAAATTAAGAAGATAACTGGAAAATACTCTGTGATCAATGGAAACAAAAATATAACAGCAAATGTATAGGATATCCGTAGAGCAGCAGGGCTTAGAATGCCCCTATTGGAAACAAAAGAAAGATCTCAATTAACTAACCTATTTTTTAAAACTAGAATAAGAATAGCAAACTAAATCCAAAGAAGGCAAAAGGAAATATCAAAAGTAGTGGAGAAATAAATGAAATAGGAAAAAATAATATTTGAAAGCACTGAAAACGAGATAGATTCTTTTGAAAATCAATAAAAGGGAAACATGGCTTGTGTTCAAAACTTGGGAACTTTCCATTGTTAAATGGCTACATTAGTGTTCTCTTCATACTATAACAACCACAAGTTTAGTGATTTAAATACAAATCTCATAATTCTGGATATTTTTGAAATGGTTTAGCTAGAGTGATCATGAGAAAAATTAAAGAAAGACTTAGCAAACTAGGAACAGAGGAGAATGTCTTCACCTTGGTAAAATATATCTGCATAATTCTCAGGTAATATCTTCTTAAGGAGAAGTGAGGAAAACTTCTACCCTTAAGAATAATGGATTTGCAAAAAACCTTTGGATTTTCTATCATGCAAGGATTTTCTAGCCTTCATTTCCCTTTTCTTAATACATTAAAAAATGTGTAATTGTGAATCTTTTCTCTGCCTCTTTAAAAGATATATAAATGTTAAAAAGCCTAGTTAAGCCTCCTGCCAATGTTACAATCCAGGAATCCTTCCTTAGGGGACTGGCAAACATCCCTTATAATCATCAAGAAGACAGTGAGTGCAGCTACCTCCCAGCTTCCGGAGGAGGGTGGGGGGCCACCTAGCTCCAAGTTATAAGCCTACGTCCTGTCATGAAGTATGAGAAATGTGCTTTTCTTTTAGATAAGGGCAATTATCAACCTAACTGACTACCCTGGTTATTAATCAGGAGGATTTAGGATTGTGCTGTATGTGATAAATGATGCTGTCAAGTCTTCTTACTGAAGACGACTTATCATTTATCTAGAAAACAAATATGGCATGGGTTATGGGTGCTTAGCTATATGGAAGGGTGAGATTTCTGTCTGTCTGTGCAATATCTTTGGTGGATTTCCTATTATGCAAATCGCATTCTGTTTTAATGCTTACTCAGTAATAAAACTATTCTTTCTCTTTTGCTTCGGTGGAGAGTTTGCCTGGGTCCACAGGAAATTTTGTATTTAACTTGCATTTCCCTAATACCTCTGAAGATCAGGAAAAAGATAAGGAAGTCTGTTCTTCCACATCTAAGCAACATTGCACTGGAGTTTTCAGTCAAGAAAGTAAGGGAGGAAAAAGAAATAAAAGTATACAGATGGAAAAGGAAAAGCAAAACCATCTCTATTCACACATGATGTGAATCTTTTCTGTAAGGAATCATATGAAATTCAAGAAAACTAGAGTCAGTTTGTATACAAACCCAGTAAAGTTACAGGTTACAAAATCAATATACAAAAATCATTGATATTTCCTTAAGCTAGCAATGAGCTATCTAAGATACAATTAAAACAATTTTTTCAGATAGAATCAAAAAAGAATACTTAAGAACAAATTCAACAAAAGTAGTATGTGATTTGTACACTAAAAACTATAAAACAATTGAAAGAAAGCAAAAAACAGACTTTAAGGGAAACACAGCTTGTGTTCAAAAAACGGAAGCTTCCCATTGTTAAATGGCTACATTAGTGTTCTCCTTACATTATAACAACCACAAGTTTAGTGATTTAAATATAAATCTCATAATTCTGGATGTTTCTAAAATGGTAGATGCTAGATTAAAGTAAAAGTTTTGTCGGACTATATCTTAGTTACTTTTCTCTCCTTGCTGAAACAAATCATCCAACAACCAAACTTTAAGGGTGGAAAGGTTTATTTAGCTCACATTTTGTAGAAGCTTCAGTCCATAATCATCAGGCTCCAAGGCAGGGTGAATGGCAAAGGGGAATCACAGAGGAGAGATGGCATGGTGCACACAAGGCAGAAAAGGCAGCAAGGGCACTTGGTAACTTTTTTCTGCCCCTTTATCATCTCTCTAGGCGACTGGGACTAGGGCAGTGACAAACCAATCAGTGACTGATTTAGAAATCACACGTCTTAATCCCAGCATTCCATCATGAATCAGTCACACACTCTGAAAAAGACCACCTGGGGCTTTGTGGGGACACCTAGACACAAGCCATAACAGATTATATCCCTTTCAAAGGCTCCCAGAGAGAGTCCATCTCCTTGGACATTCTCTCTTCAGTAAACCACAGCCTGTGGAGTCTTCCATATTACATCATTCTGATGCTCCTCTGCCTCCTTTGTCCACATTGAAAGTCACTCTCCATGTCACTGACACAATAACCTCAAACCTATCTGCTACTTTAGTTCTCATTACCATATTAAAAACATGTACAGCTTCTGGGATTATATTAGGATATGAACTTGGGGAGGGGTCTTTTCTGCCCACGTAATGGAGCACTCACCGAACTGATCTGCACATTTAATGCCCCTGGCTCCTTACAGAAATTGGCCAGCTGGTCCTAAAATTCACATACAAGCACAAGGGACATAGAATAAACAAAATAATCCTCAAAAATAATAACAAAGGAACAAGGGCTCATTGCTTTCTCACTTCAAAACTTAGTATCAAGCTATAGTAACCAACAGGGTGTGGGGCTGTTGGCATAAGGATACATATTTAGTATAAATAAAAAGAGGAAAACCAGAAATAAAGCCTTATGTTCAATGTCAATTGACAGGATGCCAAGACAATTCAATAGGCAAGGAATATCTATTTCAATAAATGATACCCATATGCAAAAGAATGAAGCCAGAACCCTATCTCATGCCATAAACAAAGATTAACTTGAAGAGTTGGGGAGTTGTAGGGAGGGCAGCGGAATGGGAAAAAATGAGAATCAAGATGTGTCACGTATTGGTACAAATACTCAATGTTGAATGTGATCATAATGTATATACAAAATGTAACAATAAAAACAATTTTGAAAATGATTAACTTGGACCTAAATATAAGACGTAAAACTTTAAAACACAGGATAAAGTGTAGTTATAAGAAGAAAATAGGTAAAGTTTTTGTAACTTTTGATTTAGCAATAGCTTCTTGGACACTTTGCCTAAACAAACAAAATAATAAATTGGATTTCATCAAAATTCAACATTTTTATGCTTCAAAGAACCCCTGAGATAATCTAGAGAGTCAAAGAATACATAAATCACATATTTGATAAGGGTCTCCTATCCAAAAATAAGTAAAAAACTGTTACAACTCAGTAATACAAATACAAACCAATATAAAAATGAGCCAAAATAGTCATTCAGCTTCACTGATAATAAGAAAATGCAAATCAAAATGATATGACATGTTGTATCATATGCACTCAGATGACTATGATCAGAAAAACAGATAAGAAAGGCTGCTTGTAAAGCTGTGGGAGGTTGGAACCTTCACACATTCCTGGTGAGAACGTAACAATATCCAACCACTTTGGAAGATGTTTGACAGTTTCCCAAAAAGTGACACATAGAATTGTCATAGTGAGGATTCTATCTACAGGCTAAAATCCTATGTCTGATCTTACAGGCAGGCCCAAGGCAAACACCACCTTTCACCTGGCAGAATTCATGGGAGGGGCTGCCACCTCCACACCAGACGTGGGCCCAGTTAATATGAGACAGATTCTTGGAGGAAATTACAGGCAAGGACTCAGTCTCTCTAGTCTAAGCCCCTCAGGCCAAACTCAGAGGCTTGCAAGAATTACTAGCTCTGGCTCCTCCACCATTCAGAGGCCTGAGCTCAGGCCACTCATAGCGTCAAGAAGTCAAGTGAGGCAGGGCTTTGAGCTACCAAAGGCCCTTGTGCACACTGAGAATGAACAGTCACACATGTGAAAGTGTAAAACAAACACAGGAAGGATGTGCTCTTCCAGAGAGTCCCAACCTCTGGGGAATGAAAGAAAACAGAGAGGGAGGGGGCTGCTATCGAATCTATAATATATTTTCTTTGGAAAAAAAAAATTTTAGTACCAGAGATCAAACTCAGAACATTGTGCTTACCAGGCAGGCACAGCGCCACTGAGCTACATCCCCAGCCTGCAAACAAATATAATAAAGCAGACTGTATTGAAACCTTGTGTGCATGAACATATGTGTGTTGTATTTATTAAATACTTAATAATACAAATGAATTTAAAATGTTGATGTAATAATTAGCATTAAATGGTTTAATAATGTGGTTTTACTATTTTCTTAATTTTTATTTTTCAGATATTTCCCACTAGCATGAACCTGTTTCATAATGACAACAGTATATTGTGGTTTTCAAAAAAGTAGCACTATAAGTAACTATTCAGAGAGCAATAAAAATGCATTTTTATCAATCAATAATATATACTTTAAAATTCAGCCAGTATTAAAATCACAATTTGGTATAAAAAGCTCCACAGGAATTTTTAATAGCCCAGGGCTGAGAAATGTTTTCCCCTTCAAATGGAAGCCAAAATTTAAAAACTGAAATTTATACATACCCAAATTACAAGTTTTTTAGGAACTGAAATGCAGATAATTATAGCTTAAATAGTTATTCCTTGGACTAAAATCCTTTTGAAAACATGACCTTAACTCACCTAGGATTGTCTAAATGTGTTCATTCAAGCTATTCCTGTAAATTACTCTGTGTAGAAATATATTTAATGATTAACAGATTTTTTTTAAAAAGCCAGGACATCTAATCCAGTAGTTTCCACAGATCTTTAAAAAAACTCTCTTCATATTAGAGTGCTTAAAGGGAAAAAGCAAAAACTGCAGCCCTTTCTCTGAAGCAGGAGCGGTATCCCGAGTCTTTGCCTGCTCCTTCTCTCAGCCTTTTCTCCTCCTTTTCCCCCATGCTCTGCTCATCTTCCCCCACCACACAGCTCTCTCAGCAGGCCGTGGCCTAGATTCTCCCAACTCTGCTTGTCACCATGCTTCCCTCTCGCCCCTCCCCCCCCAGGTGATGCACAATCACTGCTCACTGGACATTCTTCAGTCCTTTGCCTGGACTCCTATGAAAAGGACACTTCTCAGTGAGCTCAGGCCTTTCCTAGCGTCAGCACAACAGCATGGGACCTTAGGAACATTCCTTCGGAATTTTCTCATATCTTGCCCAACACTTTATTCTCCTGAGTTCTGCCTCCTGTGTCTGTTCCCTTGAAGCCTTCTCCATGCTTCCTCTCCATATGCCCCTTACATATTACGGCCTCTCAAGGTCATATAAAGTTCAGCACGTGTTCATCTCACACAGTTGCTGATGACTCTGTGTCTCCTCACCAGCCAGGAACTCTCTTGAACTGCCAGAGCATAACATCCACTAACTGGACATGATACCTTCACCATCTCAAAAGCAACTCAAACAACATACTTAAGACCAAATGACTTATGTCCTTTTCTCTTCAAATCCTACCTCATATCCTTTGCTAAAGACCTAGGCGCTGGTGAGATTGAATTGTGTTTCCTGAAAAAGATAATGTTGAAGTCTTTCACTGTCTGTGGATGTGGCCTTATTTGGGAAGGAGGTCTTAGTAGATGGAATAGGATTAAGAGGAGGTCGTACTTGATTAAGATGAGTTCTAATCGAATAGGGACATCATTCGACTGGACAATAGAGATTGCTTGGATTCTGTGTCTTCTCCCAATCTTGTCCCTGTCGAACAGCCCTCCTTCACACATCCCTGAGCAGGAGCTGATCTCCCAGAGCCCCTTCCATGCTGCCTTCATTTAACAACAGGCTTTCTTTACTGCTCTTCAAAGATGTAACAGCAATGGGGGACGGGATGACATACTAGAATGCAAATTTGGTATCAAAATTCAATAGCACAAAACGTGAAACTAAATAGCTTCAAGTACATAATTCTAAAATCAAGGAAACATTATTTTACTTATCTGACTAGACTATAGGCAAAGTAATGCAAATCTTTTCCAGTTACATATGAACAGACTACAGGAAGGGACCTGGTGATTTGAAGCATAGCACGTTGCCAACCCCCCTGGTCACCCGTGAACAATGCAGCAGACAATCGGACCCAAAACTGCTCTGCCAAAAGGCGTTCTAATCAAGACAGATGTGCTCTAAGTTCGGGCCCTAGCACTCCGCCACTGCTCAGGCCAGACTAACTTCTGGTTAGTCATTATTGTTTTAACGGTCAAGACAAAATAAGAGTTAAGAACTAATGAGAAACTTCTTTAAGAAAATGAGAAATTGATCACTAATGAATCTCCCCAATTATTCATATGCTATTTTTCCAACTATTTTGCCATTTAACAATGTTTTTGTCTTCTTTTTTTTAATGTTATGTTAGACAAACCCAGGCTTGAATCTCTGCTGCCTAATTTACCCTCTAGGTGTTCCAGGTATTAAAGTCAAATTGGTGAGCCCAATTCCACTGTCACGTGGAGATAGTCCAGCTCCATTTGCTCGGTGGCCCAAAGAAATTCCAGCACATAATATCAGCTACATGCTGACATTTTCTCTCTGGTAATGAACATGTCCTACTGTCTCCCATCATGACTTCTTAAAATCCCTAGCAGCTGGACAACGAAGTCTCATAGTAGACCCCAGGCTCTGAGAGGCACAAGTCGAGAGAAAGCAGGTGATTTCAAATCAGAAGAAGGAGAATGTTAAGTCATCCAGCCATTTTTGTAACCAACTCTGATATATAATATCTCAAAAAATAGGGAATGTGTCACCAAAAATGCACTAGGCTTTCTCCAAACATTAAACCAAATCAAAATTAAATCAAAGAATGATTTAACCAAAGGATACTGGGCTGTACACAGCAAAAAGGTCTGAAATAATAAAGTCAAAAATAAAATATTTATTTATAAATTCTAAGACAAGTGCAGTCATGTTTTTTTATTTGGGGGCTCGGATGGGAATGGTATGCTAGAAGATAATTTTTACACATAGGATTTTGCAATTTATTTCTAATTTAATTTTAGCCAATTATACATGCTCTATATTATACAAGCTATGAAAAGTCTGGAAATAATTTGAACATTTTAAGAAAAGGAGATTGGTTAAATAAATAATTTATGCAAATAAAATATGTTAAATATGCTATGGGTGATTAAAACTGAAGCTACAGGAAAGCACTTATTCAGTGTGTGTGTGTGTGTGTGTGTGTGTGTGTGTGTGTGTGTCTAGAAAATTTGAAATTGGAACACTAATCTATTTCCTTTTTCCCCTTCTGGCTTAGTCGGGTTATGAGTGCTGATTAGTGGAATATTTACCTTATTTTCTGCACTAAGACTATTATTGCTTTTGTATTAAGGAAACAGTACAAGAACTTTACAAGTCACTATATTATCTTTCATTGTGAAATCACCCGTAGCTTTCCTTGGCCACTCAATCCCAAAAGAGTTTCAAGTTATAAGAGATAGATTTTCATTAGTCATAAGAACACTATTGTGAGTTGTTGGGGTTTGTGGTTTTTGGTTTTTTTCTGGTTATAGAAATGTTGATAAGCCCAAAACAGTAAAAAGAATTTATTTATAAATCACCCTCCTCAGAGACTCTTCTCCCTTTAGCTTGTCATGAAGATGGTAAGAAATGAAAAAGAAGAACACTTGTTATATCTGGTTTTCAATAACAAACTCACACTAAATGTTCCTTTTGTTTCTCTAATGCTACAGCTTTACTGTCTCTGTTAAAGGAACCCAAACAGGAACAATTAACTGTAAATACAGTGAGAAGGCGGGCAATTAAGTAAGTGGGTCACGTTCACCCTAGGTCTACACTCCAGCCATCAAATGACAGACTTAGAGGCAGAAACGCAAATTAACTTTAGATCCAATAGCCCTGAAATTTCTCATTACACATCAACTGCAATTTGCTTCTCCCTAATGATAGTTTTTTAGGAAAAAGCATTTGACATGATAAGAAGATATCATACATTTTTATTTGTATTCGAGCCAAATATCACTAGCTTTGAAAACTCAAGTACATAACAAAATATAATAATTATGGTGATTTCACAAAGAAGGATAATACAATGTATATAATTATACAAGTGCCTTTCAGTAAACATCAAGTGACTTAAACATGAGTATGCTCACTCCTTATCAACAGGCTGGTTTTAAAAAAATAATCAACTGAGCAACTTCCAAATCAAGACACCATAGTCTTTTTTCAAAGTAGCAGAGACTGTCATAGAGAAAAGATTACTAATTTTTTCTGATGTAAAGTTATAACTGTCACAACTGTTTATAATCACTTGGTTTTGCTACCTTATTTGAAAACTCAGCATAAGCAGGGGCATCTCAGAACTACAGGGAGGAAAAATCTCTCTGGGTGAGAGGAAAAAATTCAATTCTATCTAACAGGAGGAAAATCTAGAAACAGCTGTCTGCGAATTATTTAATGGCTTCCAATTAGCAGAATACATTTCAAGATCAGGAAGAAAATCTAGTATTTTTTCAGAGAAAATTGTATGTACCACTCCTATGTACACAGACAAATTCTTGAAGGCCACAAGCCACCCAGCAAACAGATTTGTAGTGCAAAACAGCTCCTATTAAACTGGAAGCAGATACAACAGATGTCCTACTGAGCTCCCTGGTGCTCACTTCCTTGGAGACGGGTCTGAATTCTGTTTGCACGTTTATCTGAAGATTTCCTCTAATCCCTTGGCCTTCTCTGTCTGTGGCTGGATAGACCAGAAGTGATAGTGAATCAGTGGTACTCCAGGGATGGGCCTTAATCAATTCTCAATCAATCTCTCCTGTTGACTCAGATAATTCTGGGTTATCTGTTTAAACCAGCTTCCAAGCTCCTCCACAGGCTTGAGCCCTAACTGCTCACATAACAGCGTGCCCAGGCGATCCTTTATCACCTGTTTTCCCTTCCTAGTCACACTCATCATCCACCCTCCTGTCATTCCAGCATCACCTCCAGAATAAGCCACTTTTATACCACAGCAACATATGTGCATCTGTTTGTAACAGCTGAATCTTGGGAACATCCCCAAAGTCCACCAAAGGGTGACTGGAAAAAGATGTTTTCTAAATAGAACTAAGCACTACTCGCCCATAAAGATAAACTCAAGACATTTGTAGCTAAATGGATGCACTTGAGGCCATACTCATTAGTGAAATAAATAGGACATAGATGTGTAAATACCAAATCATTTCTCTGATGTGAAAAACTGAAGGTCTAAATGGGGAGGAAAATCACCATAGATACTGTGAAATAGGAAGAAAATGTTCAAAGGGGAAGAGGAATTGGTGGGCAGGTGAAAAGAGAGAAAGTTTAAAAATTGAAGGTAAGAAAAAAATGGAAGCAAAATGAATGCATATGGGAGAAGAGATTGAAGGGAAAACAGGGGAATGGAAGAAATAAGAATCAAGATAGATCATGTACAGAATACAAATTCTCATTGATGAGTGTGATCATAACTTGTACCTGAAATTTTTCAAACACTTGATTAAAAAATATTTCAAAACAGAGTAAACCACTTTTATTTGAATCCTTGTCTCAGGGCTAGCTTTTAGGCAATCCAAACTAAGACAAGTGAGAGACCTAGAAAATAGAGAAATTTGTTGACCATTTTCTGCAAGTGCAGAAAAAGTGAGGCTGAGCTGGATCTCCAGCGAGTGGACTCCAGGATCTGGACATTGCCAGAATTCACTGCTGTTTTCTCCGAGGGTTGACCTCCTTCTGTCAGACTGGCTTCCTCCATGGCTGAGAACATGGCCACCAAATACTCCTAGGCCTTTTGCTTCCTAACTTCAGTTCTGCTCACTGAGTCCCAGCTCAGGAGAGAATTCTAACTGAATCAGCACGAATCAATGAAACACTCCTACTGCTATCATTTTTGCCTCAGAGGCATGAATGCCAGAACTGACCTCCTGAGGCAGACCAAGGCATCAAGATCTCTCAGACAATGGGTCTCTTAGTCACTTGAACCATATAATTCTAATAAGAGAAGAGATGTTTTCCTGAAGAATTAGGCTCTAGTTCCCAGCCTGACCACAGATAATATTTTCTAACTCCATTATATTATCTTTCATCCATCTTTGTAATCCTTAAAACCAGCCCATGATGTAGATAATATCACACGTGCACACACACACACACACACACACCCTACTCCGTTTCATGTAGAGAAACTTATCTCCAGAAAAGTTTAGTAGTGTGTCCAAAGTCAACAAGGAAGATGTAGTGCAAGAGAGAAACCTGGCTAGCCCCGGTCTAGCATCTGCACTGGCTTCTACTGGCTCCTAAGGGAAGGGACAGTCCACAGGCAACCAATCAGCCCTTCAATACTTCTGTCGCCACTGCAGCTCAGGACATGTTTACCTGGATTATAGCAGATGTGAAAAACAGAAGTAAATCCAGAAAAAATAGGGTGAGCAGAGAGCGTGCAGACTGAGAGGGCTGTGCTTTACTGGGAAAAAGGCCAGCGTGGCCCTTCCAGCACAAAATGAATTTAGCTTCTTGCACAGGATTTTCAAACGTTAACCCCCAAATGTGTGGATCTTGAAATGCCTTTCTGTGAAAATAATGGCTTTTAGTGTGACGAATGTGTACATAGGTTATAAGTACTTCTTATTTTCAAATCTTTATTTTGACATTTTATGACAGGCCATAATATTGGCGCACTTTAAAGTTCTGCTATTCATCTGTGTGGGTTTTTAAAATCCTCTCCCCAAGAGACACTTACATTTCAAAATTTTGGACTTCTGATCAATACCTGACAATGTTTTAAGGATACAATTTATAGCTCTTAAAAGGTTTTCTTTTACTGGCATTGTGCTTTGTTTCTAAGGTTCTTTCTGAATCTGAGTTTTTATTGATGTATTTTAATTATGGACAGTCATGCATTTCACTTTGGCAAATCTATACATGGATACCACATAACTGCTATGGATCTTATAGACAGTCCGGCATGCCGAGATTTTAAAAATTATAATTTAAATTTAAAAATTAATAACAGAGTAAAACACACCAGCTAAATAAAATTATGACATAAATTGATGTAAAGCAATATGGTTGGCAAGCTCACCTGGAGTAATGCATTTGTAAGAATAGGACAAGGTGAATGTAGCCCAGCAAGACCGCGAAAATGTTACTTTAATGCCTTTGTCTCCCAGATGGTAATTTGGTTTTCATGTTGCTCTGTGGTTTAATTCCCCTGACTTCCTTACTTTTTTTTCCTCTTCCACATCGCTGTATTACTACCTTTCCCCTTCCCCTCCTACCTCCTGTTACCATGTCGCTAAGTCAGATTCACATCCAAGCAGCAGTGTCATAACCACTGAAATGGAGCAAAATGTTTCCCTCAGCATAATCCTTACAGAGCAGATAGAATGTGGCATAATTACAGTGCAGAAAGTACAGCAAACAGCCCACTCACTTCCTTGACCTTTCCCTTGAGTTCTCCAGCACAGATGGTTCCTGCTCCACCCATGGCCCTACTCAGGCCACGTGTCACTTCTATGATCTGACAAGAACCAGGCTGCCACATTTCATTCTGAGATTTGGGACCGATGTGTTAACTATTAAAACAGACTATATCTTTGTTCCAATGGTCTTGACTTCTGGCCTATTAAAGGGGTGTGCTTCTTTTTGAGTGACTTACCCAGATACATCACACTGTTTTGAAAATGCCCACAAATTTTGGCAATTTCTCCCCCGTAGGACTTAGGCTGGCCTTAACTTACTTTGACCACTGGACCATAGCAGGTAGACTGCTAAGTGATGTCTAAGACTAGTCTTACAGCAGCCTTGCATTTTCACTTTGCCCTCAGAGTTCTGCTCTACCACTGTCATATAAAACAGGCCATAGGAGATGCAGGGACCCTCACAATTTCTATTCAATGTCCTCTGTTTAAACTCAAATGCCAGACCAGTGAGGCAAACATGGCCCTGCCAGCTGCACCAGTGACTCAGTGGTGCCCCTCTACCTGATTCAGCTCAGCAAAAATTTTCTAGAATTCTCTCAGACCCTGCTTCTTTGAGCAACTGGAATTGACTGTTATGCAGCAGTACAGAGGAAGCTAATATATACATCCTCTCTTCATCCAATAATCTCCTACTTTCTTAATGATGTGATAAATTAATTTTGGGAAAATTTGAAGATATTTCTTTTGACCAACTTCTCCAGAAAAATATGCTAAAATAAGACAATGCACTATGATGCATTGCCTTTCACATCTCCTTCCAATAGAAAATGTGAAATATAATATACATAATATATCTATAGACTTAACTGTCACTATTTAAAATAACAAACTAGAAAAAATAGAATAAATGTGAAGAAAGAAGTCAAATATTTACAGATTTGTGCTAACTTGTGAAAAATGAAGACTATAAGAAAGAAGGAAAATAAGATGTAAAAACTGAAGATAAATGATTTGGAATTACTAGTCGATAAGAGAAGCAAAAGCTTCACTGACAGAATCAATCATCAAAGGGTTTCCTGTTTCCTTCTCATGCTGCCCAGGAGTTCACAACAAATTAGACTGAAAAATCTGTGGTGTTCACAGCATGATGCATCGATATCCTTACTTGTAATCTTGGCTGAACAGAGTTTAACATCACCAGGGACGCACAGAATGCAAACGAGGCGCGTCTCAATTATACACAGTACAGTATTACTTCATCTGTCCAAAAACTGTGGTGTCAGGTGCTTGAAAAACACTGTGACATTGAAATGATAAGAAACCACAAATGTTCTTAATTTGGAATTGCATTTTGCCTTTTCCAGGAATACCATAACTTTTCAGTCTTAATTTACAAGGTACCTCAAGTTTTATCAAGTTTGCTCTTAGTGTTGAAAACCTATCTAAACATTTTAAGTGTTGAATAATAAGAAAATCATGAAAGTAAGAAACATCTTAAAATAAGAAATTTTAGTTTAAAAAAAGTAAAACTTTGCAAGTAACATGTTTATTAAATTAATGAAGGCCCACAGAATGTGGATATTTTAAAAGAAAAATCATGGTACCTCTGAAGAAAACATCAGGCGTAGTGCAATATTTTAATGCATGTCCTATCAGTTAAGTCTCACAGAGAGCTTATTAAGTGTTAGGCACTGCTAAAAGTAGTTAAAAGCCCTTTAATCCTCAAACTTAGTGTATTTTAAAGGAATTATCATGCCCAGCATCTGATAGCTAATAAGCAGACAAGGCTGGACTCAAACCCACATGTCTGGAGTTAAGTCCACCAAATATTCATTATGCAGTTAACAGGCAGAATGGTTAAGAGCCACACTCTGGAATCCAGACATGTGGGTTCGAGTCCAGCCTTGTCTGCTTATTAGCTATCAGATGCTGGGCATGATAATTCCTTTAAAATACACTAAGTTTGAGGATTAAAGGGCTTTTAACTACTTTTAGCTGTGCCTAACACTTAATAAGCTCTCTGTGAGTGTTAAGTAAATTAAAATAAGCAAAACCAGAGTGTTAGAAGCCTAAAGCTAGACATGATGTGGTGA
>PVIR01022484.1:0-28146 GCA_004026965.1 Petromus typicus
CCAAAGTGTCTTAACTGAAATTGTGACATGATTTTTTAAATTCTGGTGTGATACAGCTACACTAAATGATTGATCCTTTCTTGTGAGCCTGAGATTTATTGCGTGTTATTTTAACATCTTAAGAGATTTTCTCTGGTTACATGTTTTCCTTATTATTTTCTTGCTTTCTTTTGGCTTCATTTGTTGTTCCTTCTGTAATCTGAGTTTAGTCATCTCACTTATTTTTTAATGATAGTTACTAAAGTCACTGACTTCCTCTTTGCACTTTTTGTTGATGATGATGTTTTCTAAGACCCCAGGACTTCATTTTGAAAACCTTCACATAACTCAGGAGTGGTGATACAATCACAGGGAGGTTGAGGGAGGAGGTTCTGCCAAGAGGCACACCCTCTCTCATAGTAGGCAGTTTAACAATTAGCAAGAACCTGCTCAAAATACAAAAATTTAAAAGATCAGAGGATATAGCTCAATGTGTAAGGGCCTTGGCTTTAATCCCTAATACCAAAAAAATCAATATCAAAATATATCAAAAAGGTGAAAGAATTTTATAATACTCAACATCTTGACTTTCCCATTACTATTAACACTATACAAGGAACCCTTGACATATGAACTCATTTCGTTCCCAAGGCCAGTTGTAACTCAAGTCAGTTGATTGTCTTCAGTGTCTTGTCCTGTATAATTTTAGGCCACACTGTCTTCCAGGTAGATCTGAGTGTCCATAGAGAGACATTGGCCCACACAGAGAAGGATGTTGTGATGTTCCTTCTAGAACTCCTTAAGGGATAAATCGGTATCTGAGACCATCTGGAGCCACAAATGTGCGGCATTCGAGTCATAACTCAAGACTTTTGTGAGTTAAAACTAAAATTGAGATCATAACCCAAGTTGTTTGTCTATCAGGCCACTGATAGACTCAAGGATCCACTGTATCATACTTGCTTTTTCATGTATCTCTCCATCTGCTATATAGAGACATTCTGAAATAAGTTGAAGACA
Organism: Petromus typicus; assembly: GCA_004026965.1. Lineage (NCBI taxonomy): Eukaryota > Metazoa > Chordata > Mammalia > Rodentia > Petromuridae > Petromus > Petromus typicus. The sequence goes on from PVIR01022484.1 coordinate 1,000, forward strand.
GATGTAAGCTTCACTGGGTTTTTTATTGTTAAGACAGGGTCTCACTTTGTAGCTCAGGCTGGCCCTGAACTCAATCCTTCTGTCTCTTTGTCTCCTGAGTGCTGGGCTTACAGGTGTGAGTCACCATGCCTGGCACTGTGGTATATGGTTACCAGGGATCAAACTTAAGACCTTGTCCTTGCCAGGCAGATGCTGGAACCAATGAGCTAAATCCCTAGTCTGTAAACTTCACTCTTGAGCCTTTCTTGCTACAGATTCTTACATGATTTCTTATTTGCTCAGTACTTTTATTCAACTTTGATTTTTCTCTGAATACTTACTAAAGAGGTATTTCAGTTTTATTATTTGAGTTTTAAAAACTAAAAAAACACAGGTTAGATCCAGCTTCATCATGATTTGGTGAGAAAGTAGAGGCTGGGCTCCACCTACTTGGCAGTTGTGAGCAAGCCCTGGCTGCAGATTCCAGGCCAGAGGGAGTAGCGCTGCTGTAGGCATCCTGGTGCTGTGAGCATTGGTGGGGCCAGTGAACTGATGTGCCCATCTCTCTTCTTATTGCTGCCTAAAAGTAACTCTTCAGTGAAAAAGACTGAGCATTGCTGTGGTGAATAAAGATGGCCAAGGCTGATGGGGAGGAAGTACAAATCAAGACACTCTCCCAAAAGAGGTTCTCTCCATCCATTGTGTCCACTGTCACAGTGTTCTTTAAAATAATGCCAATTCTATGTACGAGTACAAGTAAGGCAGGACATCTGTTAGATGAATGTACTTTTTTTTTTTAACACAATTCTCCAAAGTAGGTGAAACCAGGAAATATTTTTCTTAAGGGAATACCAGCATTACAGTCACAAGCTAAAATAGCCTTACTTGTGTATAGTGTTTTAATTTTGATCAAAATGAATGTTGAGCAGTAATGAAATGGGCTAATTGATTATTTGGTTATTTGGCTTTAGGTGAATTAACCGAAGCATGAAAAACTAAAAAGTAAGCAAGAGGAAGAATGTTCAGGCAGCCCTTAGGAGGTATGAGAGCCAGTATTGCTGGTGCCATGAGCTTGTGTTTGTGCCGCTGTGGTGAACAAGAGTCAGTAGTGAATGATGAAAACTCTGTCTTTCTGCAGATTACGCCTCATGTCGGTAGAAATGGACAGCAGCAGTTTTATTCAGTTTGATGTGCCCGAATACAGCAGCACCGTTCTGAGCCAGCTAAACGAACTCCGCCTGCAAGGGAAACTATGTGACATCATTGTCCACATTCAGGGTCAGCCATTCCGAGCCCACAAAGCAGTCCTTGCTGCCAGCTCTCCCTATTTCCGGGACCATTCAGCATTAAGTACCATGAGTGGCTTGTCAATATCAGTGATTAAAAACCCCAACGTATTTGAGCAATTGCTTTCCTTTTGTTACACTGGAAGAATGTCCTTGCAACTGAAGGATGTCGTCAGTTTTCTGACTGCAGCCAGCTTTCTTCAGATGCAGTGTGTCATCGACAAGTGCACGCAGATCTTAGAGAGTATTCACTCAAAAATCAGTGTTGGAGACGTCGACTCTGTCACCGTCGGTGCTGACGAAAATCCTGAGAGCCGTAACGGAGTGAAAGACGGCAGCTTCTTTGCCAACCCGGTTGAAATCTCTCCTCCATACTGCCCTCAGGTACGGCAGCCCACGACAAGCAGTGATCTCCGGATGGAGACAACACCCAGCAAAGCTTTGCGCGGCCGCTTACAGGAGGAGGGGCACTCAGATCGGGGGAGCAGTGGAAGCATGTCTGAGTATGAGATTCAGATCGAGGGAGACCATGAGCAAGGGGACTTGTTGGTGAGGGAGAACCAGATCACTGAGGTGAAAGTGAAGATGGAGAAGTCGGACCGGCCCAGTTGTTCAGACAGCTCCTCCCTGGGTGATGATGGGTACCACACTGAGATGGTTGATGGGGAACAAGTTGTGGCAGTGAATGTGGGCTCCTATAGCTCTGTGCTCCAGCATGCATATTCCTATTCCCAAGCAGCCTCGCAGCCAACCAGTGTATCAGAAGCTTTTGGAAATTTGAGTAATTCTAGCCCATCCAGATCCATGCTGAGCTGTTTCCGGGGAGGACGTGCGCGCCAGAAGCGGTCTTTGTCTGTCCATCTCCACAGTGACCTGCAGGGTGTGGTGCAGGGGTCTGACAGTGAAGCCATGATGAATAACCCTGGGTATGAGAGCAGTCCCCGGGAGAGGAGTGCAAGAGGCCACTGGTACCCATACAATGAGCGGTTGATCTGTATTTACTGTGGAAAGTCTTTCAACCAGAAAGGAAGCCTTGACAGACACATGCGACTCCACATGGGAATCACCCCGTTTGTGTGCAAGTTCTGTGGGAAGAAGTACACACGGAAGGACCAACTGGAATACCACATCCGGGGCCACACTGATGATAAACCATTCCGCTGTGAGATCTGTGGGAAATGCTTTCCATTCCAAGGTACCCTCAACCAACACCTGCGGAAAAACCACCCGGGTGTTGCTGAAGTCAGGAGTCGCATTGAGTCTCCCGAGAGAACAGATGTGTACATGGAGCAGAAACTAGAAAATGATGCATCGGCCTCAGAGATGGCCCTAGATTCCCGGATGGAAATCCACACAGTGTCTGACACTCCTGATTAAGATGGTAAAAAAGTCCACCCAAACAAAGCACATTAATCAATGCATATTTGTGATTTGCTTTGTTGTAATCTTTGGTTTTCCCAGCCATCTGGAAATCTCTTGTCTCTTGGCAGTTTTTCTGAAGTTTCTGGATGGAACACTTCGTTGTGTTTATCCTCCCCCTCCGCCCTCTCTCCCTCAAGGAGCTCAAAGCATGAAGGGCAATGTATCCAGGGAACACACAGGCTGACAGTATTCCTCTTTGGCTGAACTCTGAATCCCAAATCTGCCAGTGATTTAGCTATGCCAACTGGTTGACCCTACACTCTGCCAAGAGGCTTGCTCTCTCTCATGGTGGGCACTGGCATCAGTGCGTGCCTGTGGAGAGAGACTGGGATGCCATCAGCTGATACAAATGGGTAACCTTTTCTAATTTAAAGTTACTTTTAGGGGGTAGTTAGACAATTTATATATATATATAATAAAACAATTATTATATATATAGTATATATACATTCTCAAATTTGAGTTTATTCTGGTTGAGGTGAATGTAAGAGGAATATATAATTTAATACAATGTGAACAGAGCTTTTGACTCTGTCTTATCCCTTCCTAATTTGTTAATTTTACCCCTTCATTTCCCTCACAGAAGAATGTTAGTAGGTTTTCATATATTATTAATCATTATGTCCAAAAGCAAGCAAAGCAAATCACAGTGTTCATAGCTCTGCTTCATAACAAATACATAAACCAAATGCCATAAAATTTCTTCAACTCTAGTTGGAAACCATTTGGAATTTTTGTTCGTCGTCCAGCAGGTAAGCTGGATGACCTGTGGTGCTGATCTTTTTACATAGTAGTGTTATATTAGCCAACCCCAAAGGAGCAGTGGTTTTCAAGGTTTTTACCAGCCTCCAGATCTACCTTCATTCCGTACTGTAGAAACATACATACCAGGTAACTAAATCGAATCACTCTCTACCGTGAGCTAGTACTCGCACTAAAGGAAAGGGATTTGTAGTTCTGTCTACAAAATTCTCCAAGCAGTGTTGTGGGATGTTTTCCCCCCTTTCTTTTCTCTTTCCAAACAGCCAGTTCAGGTGCACAGCAACTTTTTCTACATGCGGTTCCCAGGGAAACTGCAGAACTTGGAATTTGTACTTTTGTAAAGATATACTCCATGGGAATTGCAAGCAATATATCTATCTTAGTATTGTGTGTGCTAATGAGAGCCTCAGCGCTCCTCCACTCTCAGTGTTTCCTGCCTAAAGAAACCAACAGTTAAGAGCCCTCTAAGATACTCTGTGTGTTACCAAATCTGTGTGTGTCACCATATTTTTGGTCACGTGGTGCTATTTTTATGTTCAGTATCTTCTAGGTCAGTATAGTTGTAGAAAATGTGAAATCTAACAGTCAAAGTGATTTGCAGTTGTTTTTCTCTCTTGATTTTTATAGCTTGAAAGAGACCTCAAAAGCATGTGCTAGCAAACTTGTTGCTATATGAAAACATGCCCGAGTCCTGTTTGAATAATGCTCTATTAGTGCTTTAGGAGTCTTCAGTTCACTGTTGCACTCACCTGCACGAACAGGCTTTACAGGACCGCTTTGGTACTGTAGACTCCGGCGGTTCTGGAAGCAGTTGGAGCGCCTGCTGCAGGCCACCTGTGGTGTCAGCGCCCTGGTCTCCGCCAGAGAACGGGAGCTCTGAGACCCACACCCAGAACAGCTCCACAAGCAAACAGTGCAGCTGCTTGAAGACCGAACCGAAAGGCCAGGATCAGATGCTAGGAGGTAGAAATACAAAAATAGGCATTTGCTGGTTTTTCATGCTCTTTTGGCTCTTAGGATATCAGTAATGGTTGGTTTGGGAGATATTTTTGTGTTCTTTGTTTTTTTTGCTTTTTGTTTTTTTGAGAAAAAGAATCATTCAAGCCCTTCGTGTGTAACAGCCCCGGTGGTGGCTGTGCAGTTGCACCTCTTCAGCACACAGGCTCTGTTCACTCCCGTGTGAACTGCTGCACTACACATCAGTGTTACTCCACGTAGACGACACTCTAGTCCTGCTGCTCCCGAGGAGCGGCTCTTGCTAAATCGGGTATATATTATGCCTTTTCCTCCTCAAACTGCCTAAGTGGGGGTTTGCTCTCTCCCTGAAGCACTTGTTTGACTCCTGATAAACCATGTGCCTCGAGGGGAGGCTGGACCCCAATTGTTTACCCACTTAAATATGTTCTGGGGTTTCAGGTAAATGTTTGTGATTTATTTTTTTTCCTTACACAAATGTTTTGTTTTGTTTTTCTTTTCTTTTCTTTTTTTTTAAGAATTAAGTGCAAAAAATTTGTATTCTGATACAGATTAAGTCTGTGACAAGAAAGGCCCAAACCCAAGGACATGAGGGGTCAAGCTCAGGGAAGGAACCTCCTTTTCGCTGGGGCCTGGGGCCCTCTGTGAGGTCCCAGAGCTTCCTACGGTCTGTGCAGTGCGCAAGGAGGGAAGAGAACTTGGGGCAAGCACCTCTGCCGTCCTGGTTCTTGTCACTGTGTCCGTCTGAACCTTAGTTACATGGAGTTCTTATATTTGTAAAATTGTTTATCTGGTTTGAGTTTACCAAAGAGTGACTTATCCAAAATTGTCGTTGACAAAAATATACATTGCTTTGATTGTACAGTTCAGGTTCAAACATTGTAATGGGACTGTTAAGGGGCAGAAAATTGATTGAGTTTCTCTCTACTAATCATGATTCCGCATTTTGCAAGTTCCACTTGCTCCCATTCGTGTTGCTAACACTTTACCCTTTCCACTGCTAGCAGTGTTAAGAATAAATTCTCAAGCCATAACACAGTACTGTAAGTTCCACAGGGCTTCGAGGGAGGCACCGCATAGGCCAGCACAGAGCTGCGTGGCTTCTCTGAGCATTGGCATGGGCACGCCCTCAGTGCACGTGGCCGGCGAGAGGGTCACTCCATTCAGATGAGCAGCAGCAGGTAATTGTGCCTTGCCACATAAGGATGTGCCAGGAGGATTCACACAGAACAGAAACATTCTCTCCCCGAAGTTCACTTCACGTCTTTCGTAGGTGAAGTATGCTGTATAACTCCTTAGAGCAACTCTTTTTGGAAAGCAAAGTCCCTATTTCTGTACAGTTTTAGGTTAGGCATTTCATTTATAACAAATGCAGAAATCAGTTAAGATAAAGTGATATGTGAAGAAAACTTTTACAGTAAAATATATCCTGAATTCATTATAGGCTTGTTCATAATTGAGTCTCTTGAACTACCTTTTCCATATTAGACAATGTGAAGACAGTGATGGTGTCCTTTTCTATCAATGTTTAACCTGTTATAACAAACTGTGAAGACAAAGAATTTTATACTTTTTCTAATGTTTGTGGTTCTCAACAGTTGTTTTCGTTCTAATCAGTTCTCTACTCTCTTAATTTCTACTTAAGCTATACCTACATTTAGAAATTATATTTGTAAATACAGTATATGAAGACAAGTTAATTTTTTGGTCAGTGGAAAGCCTCTCAACCAATTGGCTCTGCCTTGGCAGTTGTTTGGTTTTTGTTTTGTTTTGTTCCTGTTTTCTTTTTTAAACATTAGAAAGGATACTGTCGGTTCACTGTTAAGCAGAATATACTGTAGAAATAAAAAGATAATTTTTAAATCTTCCAGAGCGTAAGTATATGTCTTTTCTAATGATAGCAGTTATAACCAACTCTGTTTTCCCTTAGCCCAGACGATAAGCCTGCATACATTTGTGTGTGGTTTTGTTTTTGATTTTGTTTTTACAGCCTAGACTAGGAAGAGTTTTGCAGGAACACAAAACAAGGGCTGGGGGAAATCATCTACGTGAATGAGCTTTACTTTAAAGAGATCAGTTTTTTTTATAGCAACTTTTTCTATTTGTTACTGTGATTTTTGTTGTTGTTGCTGTTGTTGTGGTTATTGTTGTCATTGTTAAATTCTATAATGGTTTCCTGTGAAGCCTCCACTGAAAGGGACTCAAATATGCAACACCTAAACTATTTTCCAAGGGCACATGCCCCTTGAATGGTGCTTCTAGACTGGTCAGGGTTATTTATTAAATTTTATATATGAAAGTATTGGGGAATTATGTAAATTCTTTATATGAAACTATCTAGTTCATAAATCATAGATTTCATATTACTCAGTGCAACTGAACCGAAAGTTCAGAAAAGTCATTCACATTGTTCCAAATTTTTAACGGTGTCACACGTCACGTCTTTTTCAGTAAGTGCCAGAGTGTTCCCACTGTTTCTGCCCAGTGCTTGACTTCTTGGCCTAGAAGAGAACCTGTTTTCTCCGGTTCCCTCCCTGGGTCTGGCACCGACAGGGCTATTGTTCTTGATGAAGTCCCGGAGTCCGCCTTGCTAGGTGCTCTGTGGGACGGATTCAGTAAACAGACCTCTTGCTGCCCCTCAGTGACAAGTATGCTGTGAATTCAACCTTTGGACTTGCAGTCCAAGCCTCTGGTTGCTGCCCTGACTAGAGTAAGAGGTAAACTCACCTGGTTTGTTTGAGAATGACCATTTTCCTAATGTGAAAACCATCTCTCTCACCACTTTTATTAGTAGGGCTAACATTGTTTTCCGTTATAAATGGTTGAGCAATTTGAATGACTTACACAGTGTCATTATCTTGCAATATAAACTGGTAACCTCACAACTCCACACTTCATCACCATGTGAAGTAAATGAAGCTAGCTAAGCGGATGCTGTATCAACTAGCAACTTGCCATAAGGATTATTTTATAGCATGGATTTAAGACTATTTATTCAAATGATATTTTACTCTCGTATTCATTTTGTTTTAGATTTGTGACATGAATATTTCAGTGCTGCTTAATTTTGTTCTGAATTCTTGTTTCTTGCTTGTAAATGGCTTTTTTATGGTATAAAGTCAATGGAAATTGCTGTTTGTAAATAAAAACGCTGCTAGAGCAACTGTGCTGTGGTTACCTTCTGTCTTCACCCCTCATGGGCTTCATGGGTTTCCTTAGCTCTGACAAACATCTGATGTGTCATAGTTTCTCTTTTTTTAAAGGGCTAAGATTTTGTAAGGACCTCCTATGCTACTGTTGTGCTGAGAAGAAGAGAAAGAAGCAGGTATGTTTCTGGTACTTCTTGTGTGGCCAAGAACAGATCATCAGCGCGTCCAGTCTAGACCTGGGCTCCACCAGAATGAATGGTGGCAAATTCACTCATCTGCAGAAGCCCCGGAGGCTCTCTCCCATGTGCCTGACTTGATTAGCTAGTTTACTCTTCCTCCTGCAGGTTCCAGCTCCAGAGCCCTTGCTACAGCTCTTCCAGGTCAGGCCCTTTTGTAACAGACCTACTGGGCTGTGTTCCTGCCCTGGAGAGCACCTAATTTCTGCTTGTAATTGGGTATTTATTAAATGGGGTTATTCATTTAATGATTCTGCACCCCAGAGCCTGTCAGCCTCTGCTGCAAGAGCCCTAAACTCACTCTTGGGCATCCTTAGCACAGGCTCGACCCACAGCAAGTACTTGGCAAGTGTGTGCCCGGTGAACGAGCAAATGCATACTTCCGAGGGCTAAGCAGGGTGGTAGGGCTGGGATGTGGGTAGGGATGCAGCATGGCTGCTAAAGTGCTACTGCCAATTCACTTGCTCCTTACTTGTAAACAGGGCTCCTGCGGAGCTCTGCCCTCACTTCGTAGCTGAGCGGTCAGGTGATGGAGAGAGTGCGATGTGGGAGGTCCATGTGGAAACCAGCTTCACCTGTTGGCTATATCCCAGGATTCTTGAGGGAGCAACACAGCGATGGAGAAAGTACACTGACTTGTCTGGTTTCTACCCCTGCCTTTGCCTGCCCATGACCTTAGCAAGTCACACGAGCTTTGCTGCCCAGTTTGAGTCTGGCTCTGGTGAATTCTAAGGCAGTGGTTTCTGATAGATTTGCTTGTTTCCTTGGGCAGGAACAGTAGCCCAACATCAGGAGTCAAGGGTGAGTCTCTTCTCCGTTGGGGCTAAAGGAATATCCCAGGGGGTTGAGGTCCTGGAGCTGGAGCACCAAGGCAGAGCAGATGTGTAGACATCACAGAGCCGTGTGGCTGACAGCCATGGTGGCTTTTTAATTTGCCCTGATTAGGATTTACTTTGATTTCATCCAGTGCTAATTCATACGCTTGTCCAAACTTACGTGGCTTCATGGATGTCCGACACACCCTCCCGCTATCAGAGGACAGCCCCTGTGCTTAACTACCTGCTGAATTTTGTCTGTTTCCTGGGTCATTCCCTTGAAAGCTGCTCCAACCCCAGTGACAAGTCCTGAACATTGAAGTTTGCCTTTGGGCTTTTGCATCGAGCATGGATTGTACAGTTTGCCAGCAGTCAGGGCTCAGCACAGCACAAGTGGCAGGAAGAGGCTACTGTGGAGAACACACGTCAGAAGCAACACCAACTTGGGACGTGTGTGGAACCCATGGGGTGCTGCTGTGCAGTGTGTGGGGAAGGTGCACAATGGCACGCGCTCTGCTGGCTCTGGAGAGCACACTGCTGCTACAGGGGTGGGGTATGCACACGCAGACACCTAGGGACAGCCTGCCAGAGCCTGCCTTCTCTGCGCTCTTAGAGGGAAGTGGGTTCCTAGACCTTTGTCCCCGAAACATTGGGAGCAGGTCCTTCTGTTGTGGCTGCACCTGAGGGAACTTGGGTCTTACCTGGGCAGACCTGGGAAAGCTACATGCCCCCTGGGAGCAGCTGGTAGATGTGTGACTTTGGCTGTGGAGGCAGAGAGGCCCTTCACCCAGAGCAGCCCCTTCTCCCTGCGGGCCCAGCTTTGGTGCTCTGATCTGCCCTGGAAACTTTCCTTCTTTCTTTTTTATTTTTTTGTTTGTGTTTGAGACAGAGTCTCACTATGTCAGTCTAGCCTTGAACTCTGTCTGACCCAGACTGGCCTGGAACTCAAGGTAATCCTCCTGCCTCAGCCTCCTCCTGAGTGCTGGGATTAAAGGTATGTGCCACTACGCCTACCTCTTCTTTTTGTTCTAACCCAAGACTTGCCCCTAAGAGGCTTCCCTAGGTTTCTATAGGCCCCATTGTGACTAAGTGACAGTAGGGCCGAGGCCTCTGAGCTTTGTGTGTATGACATGCCTGTGTGTGTACACGCACATGTGCCTGTGTGTGTGTCTTCTTTTAAATGAACAAATAAGAGGATAAGTTTTTTTTTGTTTGCTTTTTTTTTAGTCTTTTTGAGACAAAGTCTCGCTTTGTAGTTCAGGCTGGCCCCAAACTCACTATGTAGCCTCGAACTCACAGCAGTTCTCCTGCCTCTACCTCCTGAGTGCTGGGATTACAGGCATGAGCCACCACACCCAGTGGGGTTTAAATGTTTTAAAAAATTAATTTATTGCTAGTTTCAGACAAGGTCTTGCTATGTAGCCCAGGCTGACCTCCAGCACACACTCCTACTGGGATTACAGGTGTGTGCAACCATCTAAATGAGTTTTTTTCCTCCTTAGCCCCTTCATTTTCCTCCTTTCTGTAAGTATTAATGTGGGCTTTGGAAGGCAGCCATCACTGTGACTTGGGGAGATCTGGGCTCTGAGCCTGGACCGTAGCATCTGACTCTCCTGAGGGCTCACTAGCTCTCTTCAGAGCTTCCTCCCCTTTAATGTCGGGTGTCCTCCCCAGGGAACAGGGCCGCTGGCACTGCCGCAGCTGGGAAAGGACTTCCTAACTCGTGGCGTGCACAGCGAAGACCTGTGAGGCAGCTGCAGTTCATCCATCTCTCTTTTCACACTTCGTGCCTTGCCCTCACTCATTCCTTCTTGCCTGCTGCACCTTGCCCTGGTTGGTGGTGAAATGAAAATGTTACTAGAATAATGTTATTTAACTAACTGACCCACCAGTTCCCTTCTTTCCACTGCACTCTCCTCAGCCCCAGAATGGGCCTCTTGCCACGAGGCTCTGTTGAAAGCCCCCGTTTCCGACTGTGGTCAGGGGTGACCAGCGACAAGCTCTGTGAGATTAGAGACTTCCACCCTCAAGTCAAGGCCTGTGCCTCTTCCTCTATAATTGTACCCAAGTCATTTCCGGATAGTGTCAGGTACCATTGGGATGCCTTTGGCCTGGACGGGAAGGGCGGGGACATAGAGCTTCCCTCATTTCCCAGGGAGGGCTGGCGAGAATCCAGAGGTTGGCAACCCTGAGGACTCTTGAGGATCTGGGATCAGACTGTCTTTACCCAAGACTGGCCCTTGTTCATCCGATGGTCACATTCTCAGGTCCTGGTGGGAAGAGCTCAGATGGAGCCAGTGAACGACTCCTGTAAGTGGAAGCTGAGACGTGATCTGGAACCAGCTTCAAGGTCCTTCGAGAAGATATGTCCTGCTGGAGGAAAGAGGGACCACGAGAGACCTGGTCTCAGTGAAGAGGCCCAGCTAGGTGAAGAAGAGGCAGGATCATGAAACAAAATTCGGGGCATGAAATAGTTAATTATAGAAAGAAAAAAATTGAAACAACAAATGAGTTAAAATAAAAAAGAGGTGAAGACTTGTCTGTGTTTGAAATGAAAATATATATATATATATATTTTTTTTTTTTAGGTTTTTTGAGACAGGGTCTCGCTTTGTGGTTCAGGCTGGCCCTGAGCTCAGCCTCAAACTCCCATCACAATCCTCCTGCCTCTGCCTCCCGAGTGCTGGGATTACAGGCGTGAGCCACCACGCCCGGCACTGTGGTATGTGGTACTGGTTGCTGCTGGGTGAGTCTCCACACCCAGTATTGTTATGTGGTTACCGGGGAATCGAACCTGGGTCCTTGCGCTTGCGAGACAGGCGCCGGAACCACTGAGCTAACTCCCCGGCCCTTGAAATGAAAATATTTTTGATGAGATAAAAAGTTCCAAAGGGATAGATTTTGACAATAGACAACCTATTCACTAAAAGCAAAATAATAAAGGCAGAAAACTACAAATGTGGAGGGAAAAAAAACAACTTTGTAACATATGGAACAGGAGCTTTAAAATGAATAAAAAAGGAATCCTCCAGTTCAAAAAGGAGAGAGAACAATCTACAGAAGAAATAGGGCGAATACCTACTCAAGATATTTTATTTCGCTGGAAAGCAGTTAAAGTGATAATTAGAAAGCATTTTTCTAAATGTCCAGCATTGATGAGACTAGAAGAATAGATAAGACATTCACACCATGCTGTTGGAAATCTAAGCTGATATATATCTCTGGAAGGTGATTTTTAGTATACTTCAAGTTTTTAAATGCTTATTACCCTTGATGCAGAGGCAGTACTATTAATAATTCAACCTAGGGAGAGTCTCAGACAAATAACTGAACATGTACAAATTTATTCATTTCAGTATTGATAATATTGAAAAGTTGGAAGCCATTATAATACCTATTAACAAATTTGGTATGTTCTTTCAATGCTATACTAGGGAGTCATATAAAACTGTTATAAAGAATAAAAAAATGAATCTATAAATAAACTGACCCATTTAGTGTAGAAAGTGATTTATAAAAACTTATGTGAGACAAGGCTAAAGTATGGCCATGCCTATGTGCCATACTACATTATATCACATATAATGGCCAATAGATTTTTTTTTTTGAGACCGGGTCTCACTTTGTAGTTCAGGCTGACCCTGAGCTCAGTATGTAGCCCAGGTGAGCCTCAAATTCACAGCAATCCTCCTGCTTCTGCCTCCCTAGTGTTGGGGTTATAAGTGTGAGCCACCATGCCCGGCAATATCTATTTTTTATTAGGTGAGATAATGCATTTGAGATAAAACACAGGAAATACTTTATAACTGCTGGAATTTAGGAAAGGGAGACAGAGAATGTGGTTGGTACCAGATGTTGAGGAAAACTTTTATTTTAAGCTAAGAAATTTGAGTTTTTAGCCTGTGGTCATGTGGAGGCAGTAGAACTGAATTCATTGAACACTTATGATCTCTACAGACTATACATTTCATAATTTAAATGCTTCATCCTAGAGTACACTGCTGCAGAGAGTGAAGTTGGACCAAGGGAAGGTCAGCAAATTGGCTTCCCAGTGTGGGTTACCTTGAGGATTTCACTAGGATCTGGGACCAGCCCTCAGCCTAGCTGACCTGGAAACCTATCTGTGGAACACAGGAACTCACTATGTAACCCAGGCCAGCCGCCAACTCTTGGCAGTCCTCCTGAATCTGCTACGACTTTTAGTCACTAAGTGTAAAGATTAACATGCGTTGGAATGCCATCATGTTAAAATTTTATGAGACAGAAATGGAATGCTATAATGGGGTGTACTTTACACATTGATTTTACTAAGTATTACTAGTAGTACTAACAGTGGTGGCTGCCACTTATTAAACATTTAGTAGCTGGGTGTGATGGTGCACATCTGTAATCCCTGAACTCGAGCGGCAGAGGCAGAGGCAGAAGAATTGCCACAAGTTGAGGGTCAGCCTAGGCTACATAGTGAGTTCAGGGCCAGCCTGAACTACAAAGCGAGACCCTGTCTCAAAAAACCAAACCAAACAAACATTTAATGGGTATTATTACATATTTTTTCATGTATTACTTTCTGCAGTCATCAGAATAACTGATTTCTTCCAGGTGGATTTGAAGTTTCAGAGAACAGCCTTATTTCCCTTGTCATAGTGTTTCTGGAAATTGCCTCTTTCCAGCCTCACAGATAATAAGTACAGTGCTCAGCTCTGTGCTAGGAACAGGGCCACAGAAATGTCCTTTTTATGATATTCTGCATAGCTCCTACTCTTGTGTGGAATTTGGATTTTAAAAAATCACTAGGAAGTAGCTACCTGGATGTTTAATTTTTCTTTCTTTTCTTTTCTTTCTTTCTTTTTTTTTTTTTTAGTTTTTTGAGACAAGGTCTCACCTTGTACTTCAGGCTGGCCCTGAACTCACTATGTAGCCCAGGCCAGCCTCCAACTCTTGGCAATCCTCCTGCTTCTGCCTCCCAAGTTCTGGGATTACAGGTGTGAGTCTCCACACCCAACATTGTGGTATGTGGTAACTGGGGATCAAATTCGGGACCTTGCACTTGCCAGACAGATGCCAGAAACACTGAACTAAATCCCCGGTCCTGGATGTTTAATTTTGTCAAGACTCGTCAAGTTTCATTTAGAATTGGGACATTTTTTTTGACACACCCTAATAGAGCTAATTTTAACAGAAAATATGTATATCTATCTGCAAAGGATGGGGCAGAAGTACTGTCTGTTGTCCTCACCTCAGTATTGAGCTGGGCTCCTCTTTCAAACTTCCACATCCTGATAACTCCAGACTCTTCCCTTTTTTCTGCCTCTATCCCAGGGTTTCCTTCCACAGTTATTTCCTCTTGTAGTTTGATGGTGGTTTTTAATTCTTTCCTCAGACCTTCAGTACATGTTTAACTCATTTTCTATATTAAATTCCCTCTGCTAAAATCACTAGTGTGGTTTCTGTTTTCCTGACTGGTTGCTGGTCTTCCCTAGCTGGGTTTCTAGGCTGGGTTTGACTTGGTTCCTGGTCTTAAATAGAGTCCTGACCTGGCTCCCACAGTAACGGCAGGTGAGGAATCAGCGTACAGCAGCAGCGTGGCTGATTAAATGCTCATCTGCAATTGGTTTTGATGAAATACCTGCTAACACACTGTTTTAGGAGGACTGGCTCCTACCAGATCATTACTTCCATGCTGAGAATGGTTGACTCTTCCTGATGGCATGGAATCACATTTAGAAAGAAAGTGCTTACACCTGAAATTATGCTGAGAGTCACAGAGATTTTATGATGACCCCAAAAGAAGCCCTGCTTTATTGTGCTGTGGGGTGTTGCTGACAGAAACATAGAAGATAAAGTAGAAGCAAAATGAAATTGTATTTAGGAATACCGTTGCGGTGCGAAGCCATGTGCTGTGGTAAATGGTGGACGTATTCAAAGAAGCTAAGGGAAGGGGAACTTATAAAGACAAAAAGGAGGAAGATTACAAAAATATTTTGAAACAATAATCTCTGGACATGATGGTTACTAACGAAGGTGACATCAGTTGGAAAGGTTGAATAGAACTTGCTGGTTCTTGCAAGTCTTTTTTTTGTCTGAGAGGGTCACAGCCTTTATGCAAGCCTGTGGTTCTGGTGGTCTTTGTCATGGTTCCTGTCAGGCAGTCATGCCTAAGAAATCTTCCTTCATAACCTCCTGGCTTTACTTGCTTATGATTAAGTTTGACACGAATGGCTCCAATTTGATGTTGACCAGTTTCATCGGTGTCAACTCAGGGAAAAATCAAACCCACATTTAATTGTGTGGTTTGCAGAATTAAAGAATTAGCTGAAATCACAGCGTTGCTATGTTTCTAATGAAAAAGATTAACAGCATTGATTCAGAAAGAATGGAACCTAAGAGCCCTGAGTGGGCAGTCAGGTGGACTTCAAATAAATTTGAGAATCTTGAAGCCCTGGGAGTCTCCACAAGAGGAAAGCAGCTTGCCCTTCCTTGTCTCAGGGGAAGAGCGTTCCCTTGCTGAGACAGTAACAGTATAACCAGGGACCATTGCCTTGTTCAGGGGATTCTTCAAAACCTACTGCAACTGCCAGTTAATTACCTCTAAAATTACAGTCAGATTTCCTCATGCCTCAGACTATAGATTGTGGCTTGGGAGGAGATAGTTAATCCTATATAATGATTCCACCAATTTGCAATTTATATCAACAGAAACCTGAGAAATATGTTTGGCAATGGTTAGATCAAGAATATAACACTGGACAAGGTTGTGTTTGTTGATATGGTTGTACTGACCAGTGAGTCTGGGTATATGTTGTGGGCTCATGTGGCTATTAGGGCCACAGTCTGCTCAGTGAGTTTCCAAAAGTTGGACCCACAGAGGATGATGGGACCTCAGAACTACCCCTATGGGCCACAAAAATCAAAGTGCTAGTCAAAATGTTCTGGTCTATATGGAACTTTGGAGATGGTTAATTTATTATTATATTCCTAGGGATAAAATAGCCTACTAAAATATTGTTTGATCCATAATCTTATGGTCCAGGTTCCAGGTTCGATCTATGGTAACCGCATACAACAGTGCTACGGGGGGCGACTCATGCCTGTAATCCCAGCAATTGGGAGGCAGAGGCAGGAAAAATATAATAGAAAAATATTTCTGGTGGACAGAAATCCAACTTTAATCCCCATAATGGAAAGTTATAACTATTTTTTTCAGTGATAAACATTGGATCCAGGGCTTTCCAAATGTTAAGTTATATTCCCAGCTAAAAAGACATAATTTTTCACTCAGTTCTAGACCTAAGTCAATTTATAGCTCTAGCACACCAGTGTGGTAGGGAGTTCAGGTTTTCTTGAGACAGAATTCTGCAGCTTTGGCACAAGAAAATATTATAAATTTCCTCTCCAGCCATCTTGAAGAGACCTGCAATTACTTACTAAGTTTTTGTTTGTTTGTTTGTTTGTTTTAGGTTTTTTTTGAGATAGGGTCTCACTTTGTAGTTCGGGTCCAGCTGGTCCTGAACTCAGCCTCGAACTCAACAATCCTCTTGCCTCTGCCTCCCAATTGCTGGGATTATAGGTGTGAGTCACCCCCCATAGCACTGTTGTATGTGGTTACCATGGATCGAACCTGGAACGTTGCCCTTGCAAGGCAGGTGCTGGAATTACTGAGCTAACTTCCCAGCTCACTAATGTGATTTTTGAGGATCCTTTGACTGCTGTGATAAAATATCATAGTTTTGGATGACTTATAAATAACAGAAGTTTATTTTACAGAGTTCTGTAGGCTCAGAAATGTAAGACCAAGTGCTGGCAGATATGGGGTCGAGTGAAGACTCATTCCCTCATTAACCCATGTTCTTATTGTTACTTCATATGATAGAAAGGGAAAGGAATTTCCCTGAGTTTTTATTTGTTTTGTGAGAGCTCTAATCCCTTTCATGAAGATTCTGTCCTCATGACCTAATTCCTTCCTAAAGGCCCTGTCTCCAAATGCTATTTTGGGGTTAGAATTTCAGCTCAGAATTTGGGAGGCTATTTGATATACAGATTTAATGGAATACTATTCTCATATCAGTAGCATTCCTCACAGAACTAAAGAAAACAAACCTAAAATTCATATGGAAGAAGAAGAAATCCAGAATATCCTGGGCAACAAGAGCAAAGTTTGAGGCATCACAGTCCCAGATTTTTAAGTTATCCTGTTGTGTAATCCAAGAGACACAGAGATCAATGGAAAAGAGAAGGATTTTATTTCAAGTTTAAGTGAACATTGGCTCAATGAACTAGTGTCCAAAGGAAAAGCTTTGAACAAAGAAATGTTCTAGTTTGTATACATTTGGTCGAAGGGGTTGGTCTTTTTGTGACATAGCGAGTGAATGTACAGAACACAGAACAATGGCAAGCAGTTTTGTAATTTAGCCTCGAAAGAAGACAGAGCTTTGTGAATCTTATGAGAACAAGATGACATAAACTTTGTTTATAGGACATCATTGCCAATTTTATCTGTATCAGAATGAGGAATTATAGCTCCAGGGAAAGGAAGAGAGGGGATGATGGCCCAGGGAGTTGGCTAAGATGGGAAAAACTTATTTTTCTTTAAGTCTTGCTTCATTTTTTCCCCCTATGATGCTTTCTATAACAAGTTTTTTTTATTGTTTTTTTTTTCTTTTTAGTTTTTGAGACAGGGTCTCACTTCGTAGTTCATGGTGGTCCTAAACTCACTATGCAGCCCAGGACAGCCTCAGACTCTCAGATATTCTCCTGCCTCTGCCTCCCAAGTGCTGGGATTACAGGCGTGAACCACCATGCCTGACTCTATAACACGTTTTAACAGAGAGCACTGTTGTTGTCAGGGTTTACAAGGGAATAGATTTAATACAGGACTATAATTTATTGAATAATTTTATAATATCCACCCAAACAGTCAAAAGCAGAGGAGTGGAAGAGATCTGTGTATACACTCAAGGTGTGAAGAATCCAGCTGAGGGCCTGGATTCCATAGCAATGTTCCAGGCAAGTCCAGCTGAAGGCCTAGAGCTCAAGGCAGTATCTTCCAGGAGTTTTGCCAGACACTCAGAGCCCATGGAAATATCTCATAGAAATCCATATCAAAGATCTGCACCAGGAAGGCTCAAAGTCCAATGGTGGAAGCTACAAAACCTGCACTGGCAAGGTGAAGGATTTGTGCCACCAATATGGAAGATCTACAATGGAGCCAGGAAGTGATACTCAAGGTGATGGCTAGAGCTCCCCGATGAGCACAGCAGCCATTCTCAGTGATAGCAGGGACCTAAGCTCCTTCAAACATGATGAGAATAACCAAGTTTGCATCAGGAAAACCATCAGTGCCAAGCTTCTTTAAGAATATAATTGGAATAATCTTTCCTTCCAGTTCTCTTTTTATGCTGCTGGCAACTGTCTTCATGTGGGTCTTGCATATGCAGAACCACACTGATTCAGTTCAGCTAGGTGCTTCAGGTTAGTCCATCACAAGCGGCAGCATCATTACTATCAGTTTCCTTGTCATTAAAGGAGTGGCTCTTTGCTGAGCAGATACTGGTACTTGGTTTCAGAGCCATTTGATGGGTGGTGGTGTGTCTGTCTTATCAGAGTTTCTATGGCTGACTGAGTGTTTCTGAAAAGTATGGGTAAGAGACAAGGGAGAATTATAACAAAGAGGATGAGAAACTTATGTTATTGTGACTGTATTGATCTTCAAGTTTAACTGCGTGTAGACTGATCAACTAAAGTGAATAGACCAAGGCTGCCATTACTCCAGGCTTTGGTGTGTGTATAGACTAGTCAGCTTCTAGGGTAACTAGGACAGGGCCGTTGTTTCTGGTGGTGACCTGATCTCATTGCAGGATCCAGCTAGTTGGGTGATCTGGATCTTGTGGCTGGTCTGCTTATCTTCAGTTTTTTACTTCGGCTGACTGGTAGATCTAAGACACAGTTTCTGTAACTTTAACAGCTTTGGGGATGGACAGGATTACAGCTGGAGGCCCACCCCATATGGACCCCAGAGTGGCTGGATTTTATTTCTTGACCCAAACAAAGTTCTAAGGCTTGAAATGGTATATTGAGTTTGCCAGACTTATGGGTATATTCCCTTGTAACCAGTCCTAGATGTTTTGCCTAGCTACTTTTAAAACCTGTATCTGCTTTTTGAGGGTCACTTTTTCCAGTTTATAAAGATTACTTTTCCTTTGGTTTATAATTAAGGTTGACCAGGCAAATAGAATTTCCTAAGGGGAAATACTCAATTTGTTTAGTGGAAGTACACCAAACTCAGAGGAAGGCCATGAATAGGACTTGTTCCCATCCCAGGTGGGTTTCTTGGCAATTTTTCAGCAATCGTTTGCGGGTCCTGTTCATGTACTCCCCCTTTTTTGTGCTCTGTGACTGATGGGCCATGTGAAGCTTTTATTTTTACTTTAATACCTGTGAGAGCTCTTGGACTCAGCTACAAATGCTGGTCTCTTGTCTCACCCTAAGGTGAAAGGCAGTCCAAATCTTCAGATAATGTCTCTTTAATAGTACCTTGATCACATTTTGTACCTGTTGTTTTAATGGAGAAAACCTTACCCTATGCTGAGAAGGTACAGATGAACACCAACATATATCAATGGCCTCCTGCCCAAGGCAGTTCAGTGAAGTCCACAACCAAGTTTTAAGAAGGGCTAACATCCATTTCTTGAATACCAGAGACTGTGTAGGACTTTGTCTTGGGTTGTTTTGAGCACAGATTAAGTATTTGCTCACATACAGCTTGTGTGATGGTGGTGAGCCATGACACATAGACATGATGGCCTCGCAACACCTCTAGTGTTCTTTATTTTGTGTGACACCCTTGATAGAATTGGTTTTTTAAACCTGGAGGCTGTCGTTTTGGAAATGGCCAGTCTCCCATCAGAGAATTTGTATCATCCTCCCTTGATATAATTTTTAGATTCTCAGGCAAACCATACTTTTCATTGAAAAGTCTCCAGAAGAAGAGGCCCTGGCCCAACGGGCCCCCTTTTAAGAAGTCATCCACATACTGAAGCAGGGTGTGTGAGGGCTGAGTGTGATGGAGGCCCTGAAATCTTTAACCAGTGTCTCTCCAAGGGCGTAGGAGAGTTTTTGCATTCTTGGGGAAGCTTAGTCCAGGTGAGCTGGGTTTCTTTAGACACTTAGGAAAGGTATCCTCCCATTGAAACACTAAGATGGGCTGACAATTGGACAGAAAAAATGCACCTTTCAAGTCCAAGCAAGTAAACCAGTCAGAATTTGCTGGAATGAGTCTCATCAATGTGTCAAGATTCTATGTTTTAAAAGCGGCTTTCAATGTCTTTGAATGTCTTGTATGACTGGGAGAGGGCGTATTGGTGGACTTTTAGTTTCATAATCCTGTTTGATTTACAGCCACGCCATGTGGATTATCTTTAGTCCAGTACCTGGGAATCTTATGTGTCATCCTATATAGTTCATTTGTTCCCAGTTATGTAAATACAGCCTGTATTTTCATCCTGTGGGATGGTAAGGGTCATTACCAGGATCTCTGGGTGAGTCAAATTTAATGTCATCCTTTTGTGGCCCAACAGCAATTTGGGCCTGAAACCTGCGGAGTAAATTTCTTTGACCAGAGGAGCCAGAAAGTTTGGAAGACCCAGGATTTCAAATTGGACCTTTTTCTTCCTATGACACTCCTCTTAGACCAGAAAAGTGTTCTGTTTTCTGGGACTTCAGTGGCTCCAACAACCATTATATGATATTTTTGGATAACAGTCCAGTGGGCTATGTGATTACCAAGTGTTCAGCTCTTCCAAAGAAAATCTATAATTAGTCCTCCACACTTTAATTGTGACCAGGGGCTCTTAGGGACCAAAGGGGATGGAGCCCTGTCTTGCCTGGTCCTGATAACTTTTGGTTATTGCCAGTTTAATGAGGCTAGCATCTGGTTCCTCTTGGGGACAAGAGCCTTTTCCAGATAGCCTCGTAGTTTTGGAATTTTTAGCATCTCTGTCATCATTCTCTATACATTCAATTTTTAATGCCTTTACTTTTATATCACACATACTGATCTCACTCTGGCTTTGGCCAACTGGCAGATCTCAGCTTGGTTTAGCTCTTGTTCTGCCCACGTCTATGCCTTCGCCCCTAAGTGATCTTCCTCTTTTTTCCCTATGAGTGTTGCCCTCAACAGATCTAGGATTTTGGGGGCAGCATGGCTTGGGCTACAGGCCTCTTATAATAAGCCTCTAAACAGGACTATAGCCAGACAGGTCACGTTTGGCTGTGTTTAACTAGGACTTGGTATAGGGAAGTTGATCCAGGTGTCTTGATCACCTTTCATCCCCAGATATCAACCCCGTGTACACATCCAGTCATCCCCCTGTCAGTTGTCCCCACAGTCAGCTACCCAACCTCAAAGGAGGGCAAATCTATTTTCACAAATAATTTTCAACCTCTGGAGGTATCAGTTTTACTCCACAACCCCCTGTATAACATTAAAAAAAATTTTTTAAGTACATTGTAATGGGGTGGGCTTTAATCCTTCTTTCCCCTGTCTATTGTGTTATGATACAGATTACTTTCTTAGGCACTTTTGTTTCAGGTTGATTAGATCATTCTCTTCATAGGAGGTTTTTATTTTTTAAAATTTTATTTATTTATTTATTTATTTAAGTTTTTTGAGACAGGGTCTCACTTTGTGGTTCAGGCTGGCCCCAAGCTCAGCCTCAAACTCACATCACAGCAATCCTCCTGCCTCTGCCTCCCGAGTGCTGGGATTACAGGCGTGAGCCACCACGCCCGGCACTGTGGTATGTGGTACTGGTTGCTGCTGGGTGTGAGTCTCCACGCCCAGTATTGTTATGTGGTTACCAGGGAATCGAACCCTGGGCCCTTGCGCTTGTAAGACAGGCGCCAGAATCACTGAGCTAACTCCCCGGCCCCATAGGAGGTTTTTAGAAGGGACAACCTGAACTCAAACCAACAAGCAAACATATTTTTTTTTCAATATCAGAATATTTACATTTTATTAAATCTTTATTTTCCTTAATCCTCCCCCAATGATTTAGATGATAATATTACTTTTGTTGTTTTTTTCAGGTCATAATATTTCTTTTTAAAGTTATATATCCATAATTGGTACATTTTATATCTACATTACATACACACTCAATATTGAAAATTCGTACCAGCATATGACTTGATTTAATTCTCATTTTTACCCATTCCCCTACCCGTCCTACAACTGCTACCCCCATATACATGTGCTTTCTTTCTTTTTTAAACATTATATTATTTCTTTCCCCTCATTATTTACCCCTACCCTTTACCCTTTGAATATTTTCCATTCTGTAGTATCTATCATACATCCTAGGACTCAGTTTTGATGAACTATTTCCATAAACTTTCCCTTGATATACACAAGCTTTCTGGTCCTGCCATCATCTCTCTTTTTATCTTTCTAGTGGGATAAAATTTTTATAATACCAAATCTTCTGTTATCAAAATTATATCTTTTGCTGGGCGTGGTGGTGCACACCTGTAATCCCAGCATTTGAGAGACAAAAGGCAGAAAGATTTTTGTGAGTTCAAGGGGAGCTTCAGCTACACAGCTAGTCTAAGGCCAGCCTGAACTACATAGTGAGACCCTGTGTCTAAAAACCAACCACACACACACACATATATCTCTAATAGCCTTTTAAAATTTTGCCTCCATCTTATTTATTATAAACCTTTCATGGCTGCCGTTACTTAGTTGTGGGGCTTTTTTGGTGTTTTGTTTTTGTTTTTGTTTTTGTTTTTTTTTTTTTGAGACAGGGTCTTGCTTTTTAGTTCAGGTTGTCCCTGAGTGCACTATGTAGCCCAGGCAAGGCTTGAGCTCACAGCAATCCTCCTGCCTGTGCCTCCTGAGAGCTGAGATTACAGGCATGGGCCACCATGTCTGACGCTGTGGTATGTGGTACTGATTGCTGGTGGATGTGAGTCACAATACTGGGCACTGTTGTATGTGGTTGCTGGGGGTCAAACTGGGGATCTTGCCCTTGCAAGTAAGCAGTAAGCTAAATCCCTGGCCCTGTTGTTACCTAGTTTTTAAAGTGTTCTTTTCTTCCCATTCTTTTTTCTTGTCTCAGATTGTTATATTTTAAATTTAATTGGCTGCCAACAGACCTCTAATAAACTTTGAATCACAGTTCTTGTTTTAAACCTATAGAGAACAGAGAAGAAAAAGTTAACCCTGTAATTATAATTTAGGAACTTCCATTGTACAAGAGGTGCTTTGGGGCCGGGGATTTAGCTCAGTGGTTCCAGCGCCTGCCTTGCGAGTGCAAAGGCCTAAATTCGACCCCCAGTAGCCACATACAATAACGCTAGACACGGAGACTCTCATCCACGAGCAATCAGAACCACATACCACAGTGCTGGGCATGATGGCTCACGCCTGTAATCCCGACACTTGGGAGGCAGAGGCAGGAGGACTGCTGTGAGTTCAAAGCTGAGCTCAGGGCCAGCCTGAACTATGAAAAGTGGGACCTGTCCAAAAAAAAAAAGAAAGATGCTTTAAGCACAACAATTAAACAAAAACATCAACTCAAATTTTAAAGCAAATGTACACTTCTCAGTTAACTAAAATTTGTAATTTGATTCTTCTTGTAAAACCTCTGTCCATCTTACAGGATGTAGTTATAGCCCCTCATCTTTGGCCATCCAGCCCCAGGCTGGCATACCCCTTTTGTGAGCCACTCTCATTACAGGCCTCTCCTGCAAGTTATTTTGAGGGTAACTCTTGTTGCAGGCCACTCCTGTGCTCCACTTGGTGTCACAAGTGGATGTGCCCCGTGAGATGTGCTCAGTCTCTCCTTCCATATGAATGGGACAGCCCCTCTGTGTGCTACAAAACCCTTATTATAGTCCTATAGCACACTATTATTCCAGAATTGTCCAAATCTCCACAGATTCCTTTTCCATGAATGAGTGGAGGTCTCCAGGACGCAGGTGGGTTTGTTCCCTCCCCAAGCTGAAGTGGTGCCTCAGGTCTCAGGATTCCTGCAGCTTGGGCCCTCTCAGGCCTGCAGGCAAAGACGACAGCAATTCTGTCATCTCCAGTCACTTCATGGTCACCAGAAATAATGTAGAATCCAAGAGATATGAGAGACCAATGGGAAACAGGAATACGTCAATCCAGGTTTTAGAAGAACACTACCTCTATGGGCTAATGTCGAGAGGAAGAGCTCTGAAAAAGGAAAAGTTCTGGTTTTTACACTTTTGGTCGAATGGGTTGGTTTTTTTAGTGACATAGCAAACAAGTATACAGAACACAGGGCAAGGGCAAATGTTTCATAATTTAGCTTTGAAAGAAGACAGAGCTTTGTGAATACTGTGAGAACAAGATGACACAAACTTAGTTCATAGGACAAAGCTGCAAATTTTATATGTCTCAGTACAAGTAGTTATAGATACAGGCGGAGAGGAAGGTGATGGGGTAGGGGTAGGCTGCTCAAGGCTGAGGAAAAACTTGTTTTCTTTAGCCTGCTTCGGTGCTACAAAGCTACAGTGATGGAACTGGTACAGAAAGGGACACATGAGCCAGAGGAACAGAACAGAATAAACAGACACAACTCCAAGCACAGTCAGCTGTTTGCTCTTTGACAAACGCACCAAAAACACACTGCAGGAAAGATAACCTCTTTTTTTTTTTTTTTTGTAGTTCAGGCTGGCTAGCCTCAAACTCAGCAATCCTCCTGCCTCTGCTTTCTGAGAGTTGAGATTATAAGCATGAGCCACCACACCCAGCATGTGGTTACCAGGGATCGAACTTGGGACCTTGTGCTTGCCAGGCAGACACTGGAACCACTGAGCTAAATCTCTAGCTGAAAGACAGCCTGTATAACAAATGGTTCTGGGAAAATTGACTACCCATATGCAGAAGATTGAATCTAAACCCACGTCTCTCACCATGTACTAAAATAAAATAAAAATGGATCAAAGATCTAAGTGTTAAAAAGCGAAACAGTTTACCTGCTAGAAGGCAAAACAAGTAAAACTTTGTGGTTTTTTTTGTTTTTGTTTTTTGTTTTTTTGAAGCAGAGTCTCACTATGTAGTTCAGGCTGCCCTTGACTGACTTTGTAGTTCAGCCTGGCCTCAAACTCATGCAGATCCTCCTGCCTCTGCCTCCTGAGTGCTGGGATAACAGGTATGAACCACCATGCCCAGCTTGAAACAGGTAACACTTTTGAAGTCATAGGTAGAGGCAAGAACTTTCTAGAGAGAACTCCAAAGGCACAAGAAATAATACTAAGACTCAATAAATAGGATCACTTCAAATTTAAAAGCTTATTCAAAGCAAAGGAAACAACACAAACAGTGAATAAATAACCTACATAATGGGAAAAAGACTGTCAGCTAATCTTTGGGTAGATCACTAACATATATAAGTAATGGAAGAAAATTAGACCCCAAAATAAAAGACTCAAAGAAAAATGGGCAACAAATGAATAAACACTTCTCGGAAGAAGTACAAATGCCCAATAAATGCACAAAAATATCCTCAATATCTCTGGCCATTTAATGCAAATTAAAATGACATTGAGGTTTCAGAAATAATGGCTATCATGGGGAAATCAAATAATAATAAATGCTGATGAAGCTGCAGGGAAAAGAAATCAATGCTTCTACATTGTTGGTAGAAATGTAAACTAGTACAACCACTATGGAAAACATATGAGGATTCTTTAAAATACTAAAACTAGAAATTCCTTTTTACCCAGCTATTTCTCATCTAGAAATCTTCCCCCCAAATTTAAAAAATCATACTACAGTGATACATTTTTATAGCAGCACAACTAACAAAATCTTGGAAATGAGCTATATGTCCATTAACAAATAAAGTATAAAAAATGTGACATTTATACAAATGATTATTATCTTGCTGTAAAGAAGAATAAACCTGAGTCATTTGTAGGAAAATAGATGTACCTTGAGACCCATAATGATAAGTGAAATAAATCAAACACACAGATAAATGTCAAATGGCTGCTCACGGGAAAACCAAAGCATAAATAATTAAAGAAAAAATCAAAGATAGATAATAGGAAACATTGAGTTAGATCTTTTTCAAAAGGGAAGGGGACCAAGAGATAGGAGGAGAGGGAAGAGAAAGAAGGAGAAAGGGATGAAAAAAAGAATTAAGATGTATTATGTACATGTACCAACTCTCCATGAGGATTGTAATCATAATATACTATAAACATTTACCAATAAAAAGAATAATAATTTTAGAAAAAAGGAAAAATGAACA
The DNA here is from genome assembly GCA_004026965.1 of Petromus typicus. NCBI lineage: Eukaryota > Metazoa > Chordata > Mammalia > Rodentia > Petromuridae > Petromus > Petromus typicus. Next base: position 26,903 of record PVIR01022484.1, read on the forward strand.
AAAATTAAGAGTATATAAACCTTTGTTCCACTGCAGAGTCTAAAGAGATAACTGATATCTAGGAATATAAAATACCACTGTGGCCCATCTCTCAAGGCAAGGACTTATGTAACCAGGTTGAAAAAGAGAGAGAGCTTCAGTCAAGTGTCTCTTATTATGGTCCATTAGGTCCAAAGACCTACTGTATAATAATTTTCCTAGTTTTTTTTTTTCCCTTAAGTACAGGGAATCGAACCCAGGTCCTAATAAGTTAGTGCTGTATTGCTGAGATACACTCCCCGACCTTTTAACTTTTTTGAAAGAAGTTTTCACTAAGTGTCCCAGTTTGGTTTTGAGCTTAGAATCCTTTTACTTCAGCCTCCTGAGTAGTTCATATCATAGGCATGTGCCACTGTGTTCATCTTCTCAGCTCTCGGCACTGGCAAAATCCCCACATTGGTTATCTGACCTATGGAATGATTATTATTGTAGGAAGAATTAAATAGATGCCCTAGAACTTCCTTTCCTCACTAAGATACTCAACCCAAAGTAATATTGCATCCCAGAGAAAATTTCAAAGGATTATGAAATACATAAATGGTCATCTACAATTTAAGGCAGAAGAGGCTCATTCTGGCTCATGGTTTTTAGAAGATTCAGTCCATAGCCAGTTGACTCCAAGGCAGACAGATATGGTGGATAGGCCTAGAGGAGGACAGCTGCTCACCTCATAGCAGACAGGAAGCAGAGTTACAAGGGAGGAGCTGGGGGTGGGACACAACCTTCCCATGACCCCTTTCTCTTCAGACCTCAACTCTTTTTTTTTTTTTTTTAGGTTTTTTTTGGAGACAGGGTCTCGCTTTGTGGTTCAGGCTGGCCCTGAGCTCAGCCTCCAACTCACATCACAATCCTCCTGCCTCTGCCTCCCGAGTGCTGGGATTACAGGCGTGAGCCACCACGCCCGGCACTGTGGTATGTGGTACTGGTTGCTGCTGGCTGTGGGTCTCCACACCCAGTATTGTTATGTGGTTTACCGGGGAATCGAACCCGGGCCCTTGCGCTTGCAAGACAGGCGCCGGAACCACTGAGCTAACTCCCCGGCCCCAGACCTCAACTCTTAACAATAAGTCAGCAATAGCGCCCCCATGAACCAAGACTTTTAGGGGACATTTTATATCTAAATTATAAGGAATAAGAAAAGATGTGCCTCTCACTCCTATTACTCAGGAAATGACAAGGATTTTAGGAACTTAGTACCAAAAACC
>PVIR01022485.1:0-28171 GCA_004026965.1 Petromus typicus
CCAGTATCAATAACAGCTTAATTGGCTATTAGTTGGTTCATACTGCTAATATTGTTAGTTCAAATCCTCCGCTCCTATGCAAAAGTTAATTACCATTTGACACTAAGGTTAATTTTATCTCATATTTTCTTCCTTAGGCTTCAAATTATTACTTTACATCATTAGGTTTGCATTTACTGATGTAATTAATGTGGGTAAATGTGCAATATTGGAATCATTTAGAAAATATCCATTTAATACTACAGACTCACATCTCTCTCCCAAGTTAAAGCTCTGTGTCAATCGGCTTCCCATTACTACAGCAATAACTAATTTATGGATAGAAAGTTGTTTTTTTTTTTTTGTTCTTTTTTTTTTTCTTCTCACATCTGTGCAGTGATGAGCACAACACAGAGAGAAAGAGCACATAGCAAAACAACCCCTAGCCTCTTGAGCTAGGAAGAGAGACGGAAGCAGGAAGACACTGTGCTGTCAGGGGTGGGGGGGATATGCCCCAGTGAATCAAAGACCTCAACTCCGAAGTTTCCTCCATGTACCGAGGCACCATTCCAAGCACAGGAATGTCTGGGATCCATTTCAGACCAAACTATAGCCAACGCTCAGCCCAGAGCAGCCTCTGTGGGTCCACTTTGCACCTCCCACACAACACAGAGGACGTACACTTCTCACTTAGCACTGAGGGTGGATTCCGGCCTTGGAACAGTATCTCTGGGAACTCTGATTTGCACCCCTGAAAATGAGCCATGACATGCATTCCAACCTTCCAGACAAGGCCCTGCATTGGAAAGAAAGTGACTATTCATTCAGGAGCTTCTGTGCCTTCAGCAACAACTTCTGGCTCCACTCCACAACTGAGCTGCACTCACAGCCTGTCCTCCAGTCTCTCCAAGTCATCTGCACTCCCATCTGTGACCCAGGGAAGCCTCATCAGCTGCCTGAATCACTCTGATCAGCCCACTGGTCATCTAGTTTGTCTGAAATTCAGAATTATTTTTGATAATATAGAAATAAAACTCCTAAACTACAACAAATTTCTCTACTGACAGAACATTAAAGTTGTTTGATAGATCTTGCAAATATTCATTCAGAACATACTGAAATTTATAATTGGACACATTGAGACAAATTCACCTGTTTGTGTCTTCATCCCATCTCAGGAAGCATTAAAAGGCTAAACTGCACTGACTGGGGGACATTTAAACGGACACATATCATTTCATATTTGTTTGCACAAGTGATTCTCACACATACATAGTTTGTGTGCATCTTTGTGAATTTTGAAGACCACCATGGAATCTGGAGATTCTCCACAGAGGTGCTGAAGCAGAGCTGCGTTTTCACTTTGGGTTTGTATGTTGTCTTTTGTTGTGTAAAACTTCACTAACACAAGGACAAACACATCGTTTGTTACAAAAATCATAAGTAAAGATAGAGGAGTTAATGCATCAGAGCTCCATGTCGTGAAGGTAACTGTTTCTCAATTATAGTAACTAGAATCCAACAAGGAAGCAATGAAATCAGCACTGGGTATTCCAGGCAGACAGGAAATACTATCACGCAGTCTGATGATAAAGGCTATGTTTGCCATCGCAGAAGGTTAACAAGGTCTTCTCATCAGATCTACTTTGTAAAAGAAGAAGTGACAAAGATTACAAGGAAGAAAATCTCCTGTGTTCCAAGTAGTTTCTCACAGAGCAGCCATGAGAATTCAGCCCTGTCTGTGGACTGTGAAGACTGGAACTGCTCTTGGAAGAAAAGTTCTAGAGATGGTGAGTCCAAACCAAATTTGTGGGAGTCGAGGGAGACTGATGCCTAAATTCACAGCCTTCATATTACCGTAAAGTGCCCATGACAGAATATAGTAGTAACACAGTAGTACAGTGGTTGAAGAAGTTAGAATATGTCCAGCGAAGGGTGCAGCATGCCGCTTCCAGTCACAAAAGCAGCCAAAGTACCAAGGGCAACAATCAACCCCAGAATTACCCAGTTATTCTACAAACAAAAAAGCCTAGGAATTCTTGAACATCACTTGAATGTCAGAAAAGCAAAGCAGTATCTGACACTGAGCATCGAGTTTATTTAATTGATTTTTCATTTGGAAGCACATTGACATATTTTTTAAAAAGTGATATATATCTGGCTTCTCAACTGTTGCAATTCATACTCATCTCACAGCTTGGTGTTTTGTTTTAGTTTTAGTTTGTTGCCATTTCTTGTTATACCTTTGACAGACTGTCATATTTTGCGCTTTTATATGAAACTTCTTGGAAATATATTCCAGAATAAGTATTGTTGCATAAGTTTTCTTATGCATATATAAGAAGCCAATAGAGCATGTAAATTCCATTAGATACAAAGTGATGAGAGTCCATCAATAATTATTATACTATCACTCAAAGAATAATAGTATTGTGTTCTCATTAAAATCTAAATAAAATAAGTGAATATCTTAACTGCAAAAGGATGTTTTTGCCTTCAAGAAGTACCAAAAATATTATGTCAAAATAGCAACTAAAAATCATTTAAATGATAATCATTTTACTAAAATGTATATAATATAGGTTGTGTAAAACCTAGGAAAGTAGAGTTGAATGTAATGATTCTGTTCACTGATCATTTATTTTGTAATTATTTAGAATTTTCCAATTTCTTTTCACTCTCAAAATCAGGTTATATATGAAAGCTCTAGGACAATTTACAGAACATAAATGTGTAGACAAACACCAAAGAAAGAAATCAAAGAGATGATTATAAAAGAGAATGCTAGAATATTAGGACACAATAGTTAATAACTATATAATACTAGAGTACACAGGATCTAGAAAATAGAAAATGAAAATAAAACATCAATGAGCATGAATCCACTAAGCCATTAACAGGAAGGTGAAAGACTTCAGTGAATCCAGACAGATAGAATAAAATTATATGATTCTAAAAGGATAAATATTGGTCAGAGTCAAAGTGGATAAAATTACAAATTAGTTCTATCATTTCCCTTTTAAGATACAGAGTCAAATGTGCTAAAATGATGAAAAAAATGATGATATCCAAATGACAGTATAAGAAACCTGAAGTGATAGTATAAAAATAAAATACTTATGGACAAAGCTAAGGCTAGGGAAAGAAACAAACAAACAAAAAGTGCTTTTAATGATAAACAGTGAATTCATGGGAGCACAATGCCCCAAACATTCCAGAGTCTGATAAGAGAACAACAAAACTATGTGGAGAAGAAGGACTTGTTCTCCTTTTGTTCTCTTCCAGCCTGCTTTTCTCCCTCTCCATTGCACCATTAAAAACAAAACAGATACCTCACTTCCATCTGCCCCCAAAGAAACATTTAGAACCAGTAACACTGACCTTAATTCACTTCCATATGTGTACATTCATCTCAAAGGTAAAAGAAAATAATTTGTAAGAGCTTCAATTTTTCCAATGTGATGCAGCAATATTTAATGCTTTCCTTTCTAGTGCCTTTGGAGCACCTACTTATTAATCTTTTTATAGGTTTCATTACTTTTTGTTTTGTTTTGGACATACGTTATCACTGGTCCATCGATGCAACTCCCTCCCTGCTGAGATATGATGTAACCCATTCATTTAAAAAGTACAATGAGAAAACCCTCCCTCTGTCCCAGACAGTGTAAGTTCTCCTGGAAATCTTTGTGCAGTATTATTCAGATCAGCTGTGCAAGTGCAGATTCTGACTGTATTTCATCAGCATCATCAGAATGACCAGCTTTGGTATTCCCATCACTGACACTCACATTCACTCATGACCCCAGAGCCAAACCATGCTTTGAAAATACAACAATACTATTTTTACATTTTGTGTAAATAAAATATGTTGTAAACCAAAAGACAAAGGAAATGGAACACAACTACCTCTCCTTCTCCTCCTTCTCCTCTCTCTTATTAATCCTGTCTTACTATAAAGAAAACTCATGATTTTTTTTTTTTTTATCAGTGCTGGGAATTGAACACAGAGCTTTGACACTGAGTTACACTTTTAGCTATTGTTTTTTATTTTTAAATTTGAAACAGGTTCTCACTTTATTGCTAAATTACACGTGGCTAAAACTTATGACCTTTCTGTCTCAGCCTCCCAGGTTGTAGGGATTTGTATGTACCATCATGTCTGTCTGAGATTGATTTTTACATAGTACTATTTCTCTAATTTTGAGTCAGTTAGAAGAGAATGTATTTAAAGACCTATATTCCTGACAGTTTAATATTTTTTCAAAAAAATAAACTTTTTACATCCTGTAGAGTTCAACCAAGAGCTTTCTCACTCAGCTGAGGGCCATCCTTCCATGTGGAAGAAGGCAGAGGGGTAAACTGGGGCACAGTATTTAAAAGGAAAATATACTACCCCCTACACACACCTGTTACCAGGTGGTTTCTATGCAGGGTGATTCTCATTATATCATTAAACTGCAGAACCGAGTCATTACAGAAGCCAATAGCAATGATTATATCACTGGTTACTATTACAATAGTACATTCTAAAAACATATAAACTGCAGCTGTGTGCATTGGTTGGGTGGACAGTTCCCAAGAAGACAAATTCTAGGTTCACAAGGAGGTTACAGGATATAAGGTGAAGGCTTTTAACAAAATGGCTGTTTTTGTGTCAAGTTGAGACTCACAATATGTAGTAGTTTATAACAAATGGTATTAGGAAATAAAGCTTACAGTCAATATTATTCTGTACAAATTTCCTTAAGCTATTAAAAATTCAGTGTTTCATTCACTGCTTAATTTTTCACGCAGAAAATATTAGGTATGTATTGTAGGATAAAAACATGAGTGCCAGGGGCCGGGGAGTTAGCTCAGTGGTTCCGGCGCCTGCCTTGCAAGTGCAAGGACCCTGTTCGATCCCCGGTAACTACATACAACACCGGATGTGGAGACTCACGCCCAGCAGCAATCAGTACCACATACCACAGTGCCGGGTGTGGTGGCTCACACCTGTAATCCCAGCACTGGGGAGGCAGAGGCAGGAGGATTGCTGCGATGTGAGTTTGAGGCTGAGCTCAGGGCCAGCCTGAACCACAAAGCAAGACCTTGTCTCAAAAAACAACATAACAAAACAAAAAAAAAATACAGACTGAAAGTTCAGTTCCAAAGTCTGATTCAATGGATCTGAGTTCAGAATTTCAGGATCTTCTACTTTAAGAAGCTTTCATGAGAATGCTAAAGTTAGTGTTTTTAAATAAAACATCGAAAGCTTCTTTTAGAATATCTGAATTGCTGTCTCTAAGTACCTCCTGTGACAACATTTTCTTTTTACTCAAAGCTTAGAAAATCTTTATTTGTCCCAGCCTAGACATTTTCCTCTCTTAGTCCTTATTACTTTGAGAACCATCTTAAAAGATGTAAAGTTCTATTAGTAGAGCAAAAATATGACTTTCTCTCCATATGAGCTGAATTTATTAATGCGACCTCACTTAATCCTAAAATTAGACATAGTAACTGAACTGTTCTCTTAGATAATTTTTTTCTTGAATTGTTAGAGGAGCTTGGTGTGTGTCAATTCACACAGATTGCTTTTATCATTTCAAATGTTGTAAAATACTTAGACTTACATCTCAGTAAGTCTTCATAATGTATCCAAACATATATCACCAGCCATCTGTTTTAATGCTGATATTGTGTCTAGAAAGTATTATTTGTATTGTATTTTGTGTGTTCTGATAAGTAAAATCTTAGAAAAATGAAAACATGGTTGCATTTATAACTCAAAAATTATATTTCACAAACCACTTAACAGAAGTCTCCGAATCCCATTGAAAGTTTATTATTACTTTTATGAGATTCCTGCCTTCAGCACTTGGAATGTTTGCGATCTAATGATTTCCATCTCAGCAGTCTGAAAGACAATGACAGACACACAAAGGACGGTGTTCATCATTAGTAATCCTTATTAAACCACCTACTTATTGATTGGAGTCAAAGAATCGTGTCACTGTCTCATGCTCTATTGACTGGGAATTAGAGGTCACATCAGAAGAAAAGGATATGTACTGGCAAGAAGAGGGTGAGCCCAAACATAAATTAGCACTCGGAGAATCATGGAACTGTTTCTGTGTTTGCAAAATTTAGCAAAATTGGAGTAGGGCATATGAAGCAAGATGCATGATCCAAAAACAAAATAGTTAGTTTGATATTAAAGATGGATTATACATAATCTCCATTTCTAGCTACTTCCAGATGAATCTTAATGCATTTCACCCTAGGCATTTCTCCTTCATATTCACCCTATATATTGATTACAAAGTAATCTTTTGAAAGCTTTTTTGTTGTTAATGTTGTCACTGTAATAAAAATTCCAGTGTGGTATTATTTCTCTCCAAATTGAAACCCACACTGTGTATGTTAATGAACAAGATCCTTCAAGACACAGTCCTTAACCAGCTCATTGGTATGCTTCCCCTACCACTTTTCCATTGCACTCTCTGTTCTACCTTTGCTTGGATATACTTTGAATTTTTTCTAGTTCCCTTGGAATGGCAGATCTTCTCATCATCTGTCACTCCCATCTCTGTTCAGTGTAATCTCTTTCCAACACTTTCTTAGGTTACACCGTGATGGACGGATCCCTGGGTGATCTCTTAAGCCTCTTTGCTGTACCTCTTACACGACCCTTGTCACACAGAGTCTTTTACAGTAGCTCCGTCCCTGTGAAGATACTGACGCCTTTTCAGGGTGTTTTGGCAAGATACTGTGACAGTTCACCTGCTTCTTGAAGGGTGATTGATCATTTGAGAAATGAAGAAAATGTGAGGTTTCTGAGAAGAATGCAGAGACACAAATGGCAAAGACAAGTACAGATGGCAATGTAGAGAGGGCCGCGTCTCATAATTAGCATGAAAAAAGAAACAAAGTCAAATCAGTCATCGTATTTTGCTTCCATTTCAAAGACAGCAATATCACAATTTATATAATAAAGATAAATCATAATTAATTTACAGAAAACCTCCATCACTTAATAATTTCACTGTTTCCCTAGTGGATCAGTTTGCTTGATTTCATGGTATGGAATTTAGGCTTACAAAAATATTATTTTTTCTTAAAAGCAGAAAAATACCTACACTGATGTTAGTACTCTAGACCTTGGTGGCTAGAATTACTATCTTGTATAAGTTCACTTTCTCATTGGCCATTTTCTTCATTGTAAAGTGAATCTGCTACAGTGGCTATCTTTTAACTTTGCAGCTTCTGCATTCTTTGCCATTCTCACAGGTATTTCTATTAGCAAAATGATTCCCTCTTGGAAAATACATGGCCTCTTTGGCAAAGTGATTATTGTGTTCTGGGGTCGACTCATTTTATTCTTGCATGACACTGAAGAGAGGAAAGTAATGGACAGCTCTGAGGCCAGATGAAGATCAGATTTTTCTGCACATTACAAGAAGCACAAATTTCTAACACCCTTATTTGTATGCATTCCTCACAAATTAATAGAGATCACTGGTACTTGTAGCAAATAAAAAAATTCATAATTAATTGTTCATAATTTTTCTAAATTATAGATTAACATTAGTATTTGTAGTCATTTAATTAGCAACTTTCTATTACTTTCTTTAAAAAGCCATTCATATTTTGAACAACAGAAAATCCATAAAGTCCATAAAATCAGAGCTGCTGTGTTTGTTTAGAGCCTTTCTAATTTTTCTTGAAATGTACCATTCAAAGAACACACACAGAAGATAAAATCCATAGTCACTAAGACAGATATTAATATTTAAAATATGCACTAAAACTTTACATAGTTAGACTGAATTACACATTGCATATAAAAAGCTAAATGATTTTTGTATTATGTAAAGTAGAGATAAATTTAGGTTACTTTGGGTAAGTAACATTTGTAAATACCTGCTTGATTGTGTGGGACTTTTACAACAGTAATAATGAAGTATTGTTTACTGTTATTTTGTCACAAAATGTCTCTCAAATGTAATGAGTGAAGTGTGAAGGTATTTCTATAAGCAAGTTTCCTTCATTATTCTAAGAAACATATTTCTACATCCAGTGTAACATATCTTCATCGATGGTCCCTTGTCAGTTATAGTGTTGTTGATTCTACCTGCACATTTTAAAACTTGTCTAGTGGAATCCAAGGACTCCAGGAAAAATCATAACATACTTTTATTTTCCATTTTGTTCTAAATGGGCCACAGATCAGTCTTATAACTAGCAGCATCATCTTCAATGGAATGCTACCATGATGTGTTTTGAAGGAAGTATATCTTACTCTCAGATTTTGAGTGGTGAATGGTATTCAGGAACTAAAATTGAAATTATTTTAGGAAACAAACGATGGGTGGAAAGTGTTGAATAAACTTTTGATGTATCAGTGCTGAAAATAAAGTTGTCACTAAGAAATCTGTGCCTAGGACTTCAGTTTCTGGGGGGAGTTAATTGCCTCAACCCGTTCACATCCCTAGTCCCACTCTAGTTCACTCTTTCCATCTAATCTTCATTCACTGGCCTATAAATGTTCCAATAAAATTCCATATGAACTAGTCTAGGGAAGTGTAGTAACCCCTCAAAATGCAGTTTAAGTGTCAAATTATTTGGTCTCTGCTGAGCAAGTCTGGAATGCTTTGAATCCAGAAGAAAGAAAAGAAAGGTACAGGGGACCAAAAGTCTTTGCAGACTAATGGCTAACTGCAGTTATGCAGGCGTGGTTATGTAGCGTACAAACACAAAAGAATGCATCATCCCCCCTGTCTGGTCCTGCTTTCTATATTCCTACCCTTCCTGTGCTTCCTGACCTCTCTACCCTTCCTGTCTTTTCTCCTGATAAAATGCAGAACACGGGCACAGCACAAAGAGCTGGCTAAGCTAACTAAACAGTTGTATCTTTCCTCACAGAACAAGTGTAGAAGAGCAAGGTCATTGTAGAGTGTCTCCAGGGTTAACAAACCTGTAACAACCCTTAGCAGGATGTTCCCATGAGGTTATCTTTAACCTCTCATGTTTGGTCTTCCAAGCACACAGGCACCAATTCAGGACAGCTTGTGTGGCCAGACTCCTGAGATGACTTCCAACAAGAGTATCTGAAAAGAGTCCACAGAGGGAGCTTTGGGTTTATTCTGGTGCTGATTACATATCCAGGTTTTTACGTGTAATCCAAGGTGTGAAGCACCATCCTTTAAGAGTGTCAGAGACAGCAGGGCTCCTCTTTAGATTCAAATTACACAGAATATTTGGAATAAATCATCTTTTAAGTGAGCTAGCTATTGACCATTTTTTGATTTAAGTAAAGGGTCTATCTGTCAATTAACTATCAACCTAAACAGAATAGGGTCTATATTATGTCCAGTTGTTAGCATTATGTAAGTGATTCATATGTAATACTAGTTTATACTATAATACTAAAACCACTTCGATGGTTGGGTAATGATAATACAGCTAACATCACAGGGACCTGTCTTCATTTCTCCAAATTATTAAAATAAGTGGGTAATAAATAAATATAGAAAACTTGTTTTTTTTCATTGTTAAGATGCCTTCATTGTGTATATTAATTGAGTTTATCAAGATATTTCTATATATGTATACAACATGAACAGATGAAATCCAACTTTCTTTTTCCATCCTTTTCCAGCAAACATGCTTGATCTAGTCAATGCCCTGTGCATCTACAAATTCTGCTGTCAACGAAAGTATTTTATTCTGATCTATGGTTGAATAGCATTTAATTGTATGTGCTACTGTGTATATATCGGTGGTTACCTCAGCTGATCCCAGACCATAGCTATAGTAAATAGGGTAGCAATAAAGATGAGGTGTGGCTATCACTTGATTGGCTGATTTCATAATCTTCAAGTACACTCCCCAAAATAAGATAGAAGATCATATGGTATAACTGCCTTTAACTTTTTGAGGAAGCTCATTTCTGCTCTCCTAATAGCTGTAGTGGTAGAGATGGCCATTGTTATTTAGTGTACAACCTCACCAGCATTTACTATCAATTATTTGGCCACAGACATTCTAGTGGTACTGATTGCTGATGGGCATGAGTCACCATGTCCACATTGTTGTTTGTGGTTACTGCAGATCAAACTAGGGACCTTACACTTGCAAGGCAGGCACCAGAACCACTGAGCTAAATCCCCAGCCCAGGAATAATTTTTAAAAGAGTTGATAACTAATTTTTTCTTTGTTTGGCAGAATTTCCCAATGAAGCCAGCTGGGCCTGAATGTTTCTTTGGTAAGGGAATTGTCTTTGATTAAATCTCATCGGTTATTATGAGTCTGCTCAAGTTACTTATTCATTTATGTTTAAATCTCAGTTTAGTTTATATATATAGGAATTTTCCCATCCTGAGTTGTCAAATTTTTTGATGTGCAGTAGTTCATAATGATCACTAGTGATCATTTATACTACTATCGTGTCCATTTTAATGTCCATTTTAATTTGTTCAGTTCAGTTCTCTTACTTTTATCTCACTGAAGTATTTTATCATTTTAGAGAATCAACTCTTTGTTTTATTGGACTCTTTGTCTCTATCTCATTTTGTTTGACCTCTGATCTTCATTGTTTCTTTCTCTACTAATTTTGGTTTTGGTTTATTTTTAAGCCTTCAGTTCCTTGAGTTGTATAATAAATTATTTTTTGAAATATTTGCTTTTAATATAGTTGTTGATATAAATTTGTTTCTTAGAACTACTGTTGTATCTCAAAATTTTCATATGTTGGCTTTCACACTCATTCATTTTAAATTTTTAAAATGTATTTCCTGATTTGTTCTTTGATCCACTGCCTGTTCAAGAGTGAGTTGCTTATTTTCCATATATGTGTACAGTTCCAAAGTTTCCATTGTTATGAATTTTTAATTTTATTTTATTGTGATCACACAAATCACTGAACAAGATTTCAGTCTTGAAAATTCTTTGAGTCTTATTCTGTGGCTAATCTGATTATCTTTTTTGGAGAAAATTCAATGTGATGATGAGAAATATGTATTCTGAAGATGTTCAATGTAAGGCTTTACTGCTGTGTAGGGCCATTGAAACCAAGGTTCATTTTAGTTCAGCTGTGAATTAATTCATTCCATTTTATCAGAAAAAAAATCCACATTTTTAAAATTCAGTCTCCAAGTGATAGGCATTTGGACAAATTAGAGACATTTATACTTAAGTGGATGCACCTTGAAGACATACTTATAAGTGAAATAAATAGGACACAGATGTGTAAATACCGTATCATTCTCTAATATGAGAATTTGAAGGTGTAGATGAGGCCCATAATGTTTTATATTATGAAACATGAAGAAAATGCTCAAAGGGAAAGGGAAGGGAGCAGAGAAAAGTAAAGAAGGGGGAAAAAACATTTTATAGGTTAAAAAAAAGTGGAAATAAAGCTTCTGTATATAGAGGGTAAGGAGACCAGAGAGGTCAGCGAAATGGAGAAAAATTAGAATCAAGATATACCTCATACAAGTACAAATTCTCAAAGTTGAATATGATCATAATGTATATCTAAACTGTACCAATAAATTCAATAAAGGAAAATATTTTTAAAAGAATAAGAAGTAAAAAAAAAATAAAACTCAGCCATAGGTTGATTTTCTGCCTTGATAAAAATTTCCATCAGTGAAAATGAAATATTAGTGTCCTCTGCTGTGATTGCCTAGGACTCCATCCTTCCCTTCACCTCTATTAATATTCATATTTTATATTTTGGTGCTTTGATATTGTGACCATGTACTTTTACCACATGTCTGTCAACTTTATGAATTGACCCTTAATTATTGTGCAATAATTATATTGTGTGAGTGACTGTCATTGTCTCTTTTGCTGTGTCTGATATAGAGTATTTTATCTGATCCAAACATAGTTAAATTTACTTCCATCTAGATTTTATTTGCATGGGATTCTTGTTCAGTATCTAGCTGAGTGCTCACTTTAAAAGCACTTGTACTAAAATCATCCTATACATAGGTTTGAGATGAAGTGAGATTTTTCCATTAGGACATTCATTGCCTTTTTATTGGAAGATGTAACCCACTTACATTTAAGATTTTTTTTATAAATAAGATCTTATGACAGTCATTTTAACTTATTTTTGAATTTTATTCTAGTCCATTCTTCCTTTTTTTTCCTCATAGAATTTCTTTCTGTTTAAGTAACTTACTATAGTAGTGCATTTGTTCATCAGTTCTGATTTGTCCAAAAGAGCTTTTACATTTGTGGCTATGATAGAATCACATAAACCATCTTTTGATTATACTAATCTTTCTTAAATATTAGCAACTTAAAATTATTATAAAGATAAAAAAGAATCAGACAAAACTAGTAACAATATACTACTTTCTATACTTACTGGCTTGTACTCTACAATTGTGGAATTTTGTTAGAACATAGACAGGATCACTGTGTAAACTAGCCCCAATTTCTCAAGCCACAACTTGAAGCCTACTTGTCTTTCCTTCTCGCTAATCAGACCTGTCAATGTATAATTAATTAATAAAGAGCCAGTGGTATAAAGACAGGGTCAAGAAGACATATGTGCTTCTTGAGTTGGGGGGAAAGTACTCTTGTGGCTACTGCCAACAATATGCTGGTCATGCACTGGAGATTTAGCTCAGTGGTTCCAGCGCATGCCTTGCAAGTGCAAGGGCCCAGGTTCAATTCTTGGTTACCACATACTACAATGCCAGGCATGGAGACTCACACTCACCAGAAATCAGAACCACATACCACAGTGCCAGGTGCAGTGGCTCATGCCTGTAATCCCAGCACACGGGAGGCAGAGGCAGGAGGATTGCTATGAATTCAAGGCTGAGCTCAGGGCTAGCTTGAACTATAAAAGGGAGACCCTGTCTCAAAAAAAAAAAAAAATGCTGGTCATATCCTGAGCAAACAGCTTGTCAACATCACTAACAGAACTAAGGACAAAGACCCATCATGATGTGGGCCACCTGACACCGAGGCAGTATCATGGCCAGAGATGACTGCAGCTTATCACAGGTGGTGGGGGCCACAGTGGAAATCTCATGGCCCATCCTACACGTCTCTACCATTAACACTGCTGGGAGCTGGGCAATTAGGATCAGACCTGCATTAGTTTCGCCAGTACAGAGTGGAGTTCCAAAGCAGAATTTCATGCTTACTTTACTACTTAATTCAGTCCCAGCAAATGCAATCGTGTTTTACAGCATCTTGTCTTTGGTTGAGTGGCCTTAATGAAGATAGTCATTTGGCTGCCAAGGCTGGTGCTAAGTTCAGTCACAATTGAATCTGATTACTCCAAAGACAATTGCAGCTGCAGGGCTGCAGCGTGGCCTATGTTTCCGTTGGTGGTAGTTCGGGGGAAACTAACATTTGTTCACACTGAGGCACCAATCTCCAGGGCTATGCTTATCTTTGATCAGTGCCCTGACAGCTGTACTGCATAAGGTGTCGGTCAGATGATGGACAGTCCCTTAACACCAAGGTAGCTGCTAAGTTAGATTACACCTGGGTCCACACAGGGAGGTGTGTCTCCTCATAAGAAGTGTGGGCGGGGAGGTTCTGGCCCATCCCAAGACGACAAGGGATGGCAGAGCAGAGAGTGCACTGCCCACAAGATGCCAGTGAAGATCTAAAATGCTCTGGAAACTCTGGACTGGATTTAGGAGCTTCTTTTTGAGTTGGGAGAGAAGGATATGGGAAATCCTCTTCTTCTTGCCTTCTTCAGTGTACATTCCCTTTTAATTTGGCTGAACCGAGGTACAGTGATCTGTCACCTAGCTTCCTTATCTCTTGTGAAGGTAGTGTGTTGTGTGCTCACTGTGCAACTGGTTTGTTTGCAAGGTGATGGTTGTTATAGGGGGGTCTCTCTGCCTCCATGAGGCTCCAACTAGACAAACGTCTCACTAAGAGTCTTTCCTGAATAACGGAGTCATTATCTACTTTGTAATGTGTGCAGATATTATCTTTTTAAGTTAAAAATTCTGAATTTGGGAACAGTTTTGGACTCAGGTATCTACGTGAAGAATTGTTGACATATACAGAGAGGATAGGGAGGCACACTGAGTACCATGAGAACAGACCTAGAAATGCATGAATATTAACAGACTCAGTGACATGAGGATGGGGGTTGAATAGACAAGTCTATTAAGAACACCAAGGGAAAAACAATGTCCATGAAGATGAAGAGTTGTGTGTGTTATGACAAATATGTACTTTTGTGGAAATAAAAGATAGAAATAGTTTAAAATGGGCAATGAATAAGTGTATTACAAGAAATGTTTATGGACATGTGAACAGATGTGTCTCTCATGCAATTATTTCATATTATTCAAGAATAATTTTAAATGACTAAGAACTATTTTTTACATGTGAAATTGTTGATTTTTATTTCACACTGACGGTAGCTTGGTGAATGAAGGTAAGTAGTCTCAAAAAATTGCATCCTTGTATCCTTCTATCTTTAGAGCATCCCCAAAAAGAAAATAACAGTGGCAGAGAAAATTCAATGTTTTTCTGAAATTCCAAAAGTGAAAAACAAAGAAAACATTTTTAAAAACTTTAGGCAGAAATTTAATTTAGCATGAAGAAGCAAACCATTGTCTTAACAGTTTAACTTAGAATTGAAAACAAAAGACAAATAGAACAATGTCAACAGAGGACTGAAGGATAGAGCAGGGTATTTAATACTAATTATGTACAATGAAATAAAACAAATACAACATCATATATAAAAGTGTAAAAATTGCATCATCCATATATTTCTCAATGGAAAATAAATGCTTGAAATCATTGGAATAAGACTTAAGGAGCTATAATTAGGTATGGGAGAAACTGTGGCTGACAATATTTCAGATAAAAACATGAATTAAATCTAAATAAGCATTGATAGGGTTAAAGTTTAAAAGCAAAATAAAAATGGTATCATTCAAGTGAAAGATATACTACCTGATGAGAATGCATTAGTTTTAAAAAAGAATACTAAGCTAATCTTTTATATGATAGCCAGAAACTATTGACTTAGCTGAAGAGAAACTGGATAAAAATATATAATGTGTGAATATTTTAAAATCTAAAGAAGCTGTTAGTCAAGTTAAAAATAAGCAGCACATATATTTAAAAAATCAGATTTCCCCTCCCTCAAAAAAAAAAAAGACGTACATGCAAAGCATGCATAGATGAAAGGGAGAGTATATTTTCTAAGGTAGATGAAATATTACAACTACAAAGCAGAAATGTTCTAATATTTTAATACACCTCACTTACACCTCACTTACACCTCACCCGGGTCCTGAGCATCCTAGAATGATGTTCAATGAGGTAATAATTGTTTTGGACTCAGACCCGCCCTACTAAGAGGTATAAGGTTTATGATACGAATTCTTATAAAATCTTTTTGAGAAGCAAACAGACTAATAAAGGAGTGGGAAATGTTAGACTCTTCTATTAAACACAAAATTGTGGTTCAATAATTAACCTGACTCAAATTATTCTTTTGGCCTCTAGATTATTTTCAATTATTCTTCAGAAACTACTACGTGAAACAAAAAAAGTTTATAATAAATAAGTTTATAATAAATATCAAAATTTAATTCCTAGGGTCTTTGAAATTCTTATTTTCATATCAATATGGTAAGTACATAAATGTTAGTAGATTTTAACCATGTCTAGACTGATCTGTTTTTGAAAATATATTCTGAAGGGTTTTGCTATATTTTGTGTTCTTTGTACACATTTTGTAATGATGTCAATAGAGTGAATATCTTTCTTGTAAGAACTGGCAGGCACAAGGGAATGAATATGACCCTCAGTTTTTAAACCACTGTCTTACTGTCCTTTGTTTTATTTTAATACAACTTTGAAACTGTAGCAACTCACAAAAATGTCATTATATTTAATACTTTATGCTGTTTTTCTCTGAGAAGAGATAAAGTAGACATTGCATTCCATCTCTGCCTTCCCCAGAGCAGGAGCACTAGCCTTGTATGATGTGTCATTTACTCTCAATAGAAATTTAGCACCTTAAACTTCTACATCTGTTGTGGAACTTTCCTGTTAGAAATTATTTGCAATGTCCTTTCTCCTTTTAGATGTAAAATACTCATGCATTATATGTGTTTCCATTTCTGAACAAAATTCAACAATTGGTTAAAAGACTTCTGGGATTCAAGATACTCCATTACTTGTATTATGTTTTCTTTCCTTATACTCAGTCTTTAATTTGCTATTTGTAATACTGCACTTATTTCACACTGAAGGGGAAATAAATGTAACAAGTAGTGGAATTGAAGACATTTTCAAGAAACCATATTTTAAAGATCTTTAAAAAATATTGTGAAATGTTTGATTGGATTCTCGATAGTTGCTTTCACATCTTTATGGAAACTTTTTTTTCTATTTCACTTTGCTGCATCCTTTTTATTGATATGTGTTCAGAGAAAACATCTGACAAGTATACATGAAAACAGGCTATGGAACAAGACAGACAATTCAGAAATTTCCCAGAAAAGAGTACAGAAAGCAAAGTGCAGTCCAAGACATCAAAGTAAACTCTAAATTCAATCCCAGAAAATATGACAAGACTTCATGTGTCAGAAGTCTACTTTAAAAGTTTACTTTACTATAAAGTGAAGCTAGAATTTTAGTCAAACTACACTGGTGGTTATATTTCAGAGACAAAAGAATCTTCTGTCAGACACTGCGGACAAGGTGTGGAGAAAACAGTGCAGTGAAGGACTAAAAATCAATTCAGTGTTTGCAAGTGAAAACCTATGCATGTTCTTTTGAAAAATGTGCAACTGTACTATTGCAAGAGAATTAAATTAGCTTCTAAAATCAATAACAATAATCCTATGTCATTTTGTGTAATAAACAGATATGATTATTATTTATTCAAAATTTAATTAAAATTGTGTCTATACATCATTTACATGTTCAGAAAAATAAGAAAATTATCTAAGAGGCAGAATGGAACAAGTTTAAACTTTTGCTTGGTCTACAACTCAAATGAATGTGTGAAAGCTACAATTCAAAATTTCTTATACTAGATAATTAATATTTGATATTTTCGTGTTTTGCTAAAATACACATTGAGGATGACAGAGGACTAGCCAAGCAAAAGTAGAGACAATTAGTTTTCATTTGATAAAACTTCTGTGATTTTAACCCAGTGAGCATAAGGATTAGTCAAAAATGGTGCATTATTGGAGGAGTGATTATTGTATTTTTGGATGAGAATGATCAAGCCAAGCTAACGAGAGGCTCAGAAATGGGACAGTGCAGGTGAACTTTATAATATCATATATAAATAGATGCTATCTAAAGAATAAATACAAATAAGCCAGTGAAACAAAAGAACAACCAGAAAAAAATCCCATATTTAGTTCATGAGTTATGAGAAAGATACCATTAACACATAATAGGGAAAAAATACTTCTCAGTGACAATAATAGGAAACTCAGTATCTACATAGCAAAAAATGAAAGTGAAGTTTCGTCTCCCATCATTTATAAAACACAATTTAAAATCACTTTAAAACTTCAAAAATAAGACTTGAAACTATAAGACTATGAGAAAATATGCATGAACTATAGAATACTGATCTAGGCAAAGACTTTTAGAAGATGATTTCAAAAATCTGGGTAACAAAGGCAAAAATAGTCAAATGAAATTTCATCAAACTAAAAAGCTTCTGCTCTCAAAAGAATACAAAACAGTAAAAAAAAACTATTCAATAGGAGGATATATTTGTAAGATATCTCTCAATAGAAATTTAGCATGATAAATTTCTGCATCTGTTGTGGAACTTTCCTGTTAGAAGTGATTTGCAATATCCTTCTTCTTTTTAGATGTAAAGTATGCATGCATTATATGTGTTTCCATTTCTGAGCAAAATCCAAAAATTGGTAAGAGGTTCAAAAAATATAAGGAACTCAAATAAAAGCAACAAAACAATCCAGCTTTAAAAAATGGCCAAAAGACCTGAAAATTCTCAAAAGAAGGCAGGAAATATTTGTACATGCTTATAAGAGATATAAATGTATACAGTCATTACAGTAAACAATATAGAAGTTTCTCAAAATATAAAAAATAAAACTTCCACATACAATCCAGCAATCTCACTCCTGGGTATGCCAACAAAGGATGTGAAATAAATATATCAAATTGATATCTGCATTCCCATGCTCACTGAACCAATATTCTCAATATCCAACATATGAAATCAATTGAATTTAATCACTGGATTAGTGAATAAACAGAATAAGATGTATATATGAATACTATGCAGCATTAAAATAAGAGAGAGAGTCATCAAAAGACAAATACTGTATGATCTCACTAAAGTGAAATCCAAATGAGCAGATTCATCAGAGTATTGTAACCCTTGCAGCAGATCCTGAACTCCTGCTTGGTGCTATGATACTAATGAGAAGAAAGGCACAGAGACAGAGTAAAGGACAGAAATGGAGCCAGAATGGCCAGGGCTGAGCAAGCAGTGCAGACTCTGAACAGCCAGGGCCTCAGATATTTATTGATGACACAATCATTGTTAAATTAGCCTGAGTGGGTACATGTGGGTGCCTGGGCACCCTTGCCCTTGTTACTGACATGGGCAAGCTTACAAAAGAAGAGACAAAGCACTGTGGTGTGGGGAACAGAACAGACAAGATGGAGGTTACAGGTAATGATTAACTTTTCCTTCAGAGTGAAGGTTTTACTTCTGGGAGCCAAATTTGGGCACGAGTCACTCTGACAACCATTGAATCAGAGCAATTAGATTCATTCTGTAAAACAAATCAGTTGTGTAATTCTCTCTGCAGCCTGCACTGCTTACAGCCTGCTTTGGGCACAACCACCAAGGCAGTGTCCCATGGGGAAGAGAGGAAAAATGATACTTACCAGACTCAGGGCTAACAGAGGAAAGGAAGGGAAGAAAATAATTCTAGCTACACAGGAAGAAGTTCGCGAGATCTATTGTACACCAGGACTATATTTCATGACATTACATTTTACATCTGAGAAGCGCTAAAAGCTTTCAGGTGTATTCACCATACAAATTAGTAACTTGATGAGTTTATCCTTATGTTAAATAGCCTGATTTAGGGCTGGGAATGCAGCTGAGTTGTTCCAGGCAGGACAAGGTCCTGAGTTTGATCCCTGGTACTGCCAAAAAAAAAAAAAAATGGAGGGGAGGCTTGGTTTACTGATCTCACAATGTACACACATAATAAAACATCAAAAGGGAAGAAAATCACAAAATCAGTGTTTCTTAATATGTGGTCAGTAGGCCTCAAACACCAAAACCATTCGGGCACTTGCTACAAATATGTATCCATAGGTATCCATAAAGGCATATACAAAAATAACATTTTTAGTAGAAAGCCC
Source organism: Petromus typicus (assembly GCA_004026965.1). NCBI lineage: Eukaryota > Metazoa > Chordata > Mammalia > Rodentia > Petromuridae > Petromus > Petromus typicus. The sequence continues at coordinate 19,351 of PVIR01022485.1, forward strand.
AAACTCTACTTATAATGAAATAGGTAATAAACACAAGGAAAAAAGGTACAGCTAAAGTTTGGGACAGAGGGCTAGAGAATATTCAAATAAGACACAAGTTTGGAAAACTCTATTTAAAAGAAACAGAATATTTTATACAAAACCAGTGAGAAACCAAAAGTGCCTTAGAAACCAGTAAATCTTACTCATTGCAGACTCAAGGATGCAGGACTGTAAGCTTTCATTTGATCAGAGATGTCCGAGGACCCCTGCTCTAGAATTACTTTCCTAGGACTCATTTCACTGGGCCCAGCTATCTGACCTGCAGAGGCTGCTGCATCTATGGCCCAGGAGGTCCTAGCTAGTGCCCTGCTGACAGGAAACCTGGATATTGGCCATGTGATGCTGTTTTTTCCAGCTTGCTCAGTGTGAGTTGTGGGGTCAGTGAGGAAAACCTCAAAGGTACCCTGTGAAGTGAAAATGAAGCCAAAGGTGCAGGGGGATCCCTAAGAAGTTGAACTTGCCAGGAACATGTAGCCTCTATCAAGGGAAGTTGTACATTGAGATTGAAGGGAACCCAAAAGAAAGCCCATAAAGGCTGCGAACAGCAGTCATAAGGGAGACCGGCTCAGCCCGCTGCAACTCACCCATCGACACCAGGCTTCCCACAAGCCGTTTCAACCTCTCTTACCCTCTGAGTGCTCTTTCCTCTCCACACTTCACTTCCTATCTCAAAAGGTGACCTGCATCTTTTTCTTCCTCATAGTTTATGTATTTCACAGACACCTTCCTGCAATAAGATCTTACTACCAAATTCTCCTGCTGAAGCTGTGCAGCCGCACATCCTACACATCAAATGACATTTCAGCTTTACATCATACACCCCACTAATGAAAGACCTGCACCCTCTCCCTTGACATCGTATTGCATAGGCTGTTATGATTTTCTTAGAAAATACTTTTCAAATTCAGAGATTAAAGATTTCTCTTAAAATGGCTTGAATAAAAAGTGACGGCCAGGTGCTGAGCTGTGGGAGCGTGGGAGGCACGGCTGCAGAGGGCTCTGACGTCACTGTTCCTGCATAACAGGAAGTTCAGTCGGAAGAACGAAGATCCACTCACTTTTCATGTTGGCTTCTCCAGGTACGATCTTCCCGGTGGTTATAAATTGTGAGAGCCTCCACACCTAGGCCTCATCCTTTCTTCAATTCCAGGATGCAAAGCCCCTCCGTCATTACCCCTTCACCCAATTTCCAGAACTCCAGACACCTGCATCTGTCTAAAATGATAGTAATGCCCAGGAATATGGAAAGTGCTACCTTGTCCTAAAATGACGTAGTTCAAACTGTCATAAGCCTAGGTCAACATCTGCTCTAAATCCTGCTGGTTTTTAACTGAATCTCTTACCATCCCCTCCTAAAGCTCATGAGGAACATATCGATTCATGAGTTATGATAAATGTCGACAATCAGACTGGGAGGAGGATGCAGGAAGAGGAGGGCTGCCTCACTCTCCTCGAGGGTCCTGTGTGCCGTTCCGATTCCATCTCTCTCTCCCGGGAATGTCTTACTGCCTTTTTGGTTAGTCATCCTGACCCTCCTCCCGCTGTGCATTTTGTTGTCGCACTTCGCCTGATGTACATGCGCGCACAAGTCCCTCTCGCTGCTCGCGAACTTGCAAAATCTCCACAGCAGAGGCTCCCAAGGGCGCCCGGTTACCTGATCAGTACTGGATCATTCTCTCTGGGTTGCTCCTCGTAACTCTTTCTAGAAAGTTGCCCCTTTTTTCTAATCCAAATTAAAACAGAGATCCTCCCAGGGACATGTTACAAATCAGCTGACCTACAGGGCTTCCATAGTAAAGACAAAATATGCCCGTTGGTCCTGTTCAGCACATTTCACTGTGGAACCGCCCCTTGGGTTCAATGTATTCTGAGAGGGTAAACCGTTCACTTTTCCCATTGAGCTGGAAATATCTGAGGGTTAATAACTTTCATGGATCTTTAATTTAAAAACCTGGATTCCATCTACCAGACAGCATGCGTTGTTGTGTTCCAATTTACTACACAGAATTAAACTTTCATTCTTTACCTTTGAAGTGTCTTTACAAATTTAATGCCACCAGATTGCGCTGCCCATTTAGACAGGCAGCTTTTCATTAAAAACCATGTACAGTTTAATCACTCGGCTCCTGCAGCTCTGCATTGCCGTATGGCCTTGATCACAAAATACTCCAACAAATCTCTCGGGAAGAGTCAGAGAACCAAGCAGTTTCCACCTTGTTTCTCTTTTATGGAGGCCCCGTGTTTATCATCTTTTGTGTTTGAGTGAGATGTACAAAGCTTTCCAACTCACATCTTAAAATAAACTCCAGCAATAACCCAAAGTATCTTTTATTTACAAATAGAAAACTTTCTTTATTGCCATACAGAGTCGTGAACGCATAAGTCTCTGGGGCTCGGTGGTGTGAGCAGTGCCTCGCCGAGAGACACAATCTACGCAGACAAGGCCTCCACCTGCCTGGGAAGCCCGTCCCCTCTCAGCAGTCTTCCTTGTCTCTCTGGCAAAATCTCGTTTCTGGAGCCGCACTTTTCACCCTTCCACCTCACTGTCTGTGCTGTGTATTAGATCATGACATCGATGCATCTCGGCTGACTTTTCTCAGCGCTCACTCCCATTCCTCAAGCATCTGCTGGTAGTGGTACCTCTCCTATTTCCAGAACCCTGCATCAAGTCCGGGTCTATCTGCCTTAGTACCTCTTCCACGTTACCTCCCACCGAGCCTTAACTGTATTTCTGGAAATGTTGTGCACTAAATGCAAACCTCCTGTCTGCCTGTGAGGGATTTTTTTCTGCTCTTTTTTTCCAGATGCTACACCTTACTCTCCTTCTTTCACCCAATTTCTACTTTCTTTAGGGCCGCCTGTGAAACAGTCTTTCTACATGGTGCTTCTGATTAGCAAAAGCCTTCGATTGTACAGCCCCTTCTAGAGATGCTGTTTTATAGTTCAGAGTTCCTTGTTCATGCAGGTGTCTCGTGTCTCATGTGGAGTCGCATCTCAGCAACCACCACGGTTGGTTTTGCGTCGTTCTGTTGCTGAAGCTTCCCTGACAATGCCAAGTGTGCAGTACACTTCTCTCTTATTACTTTGCCGTATATGCCCATTCTTTAAAAGTAGTTAGAATTCGAATTTTTAAAATTGAGTATATTCATTAATTCAATAAATATCAGCATGATCTTTTTCAACTACAACTAAAATAGTAAACTTAAGCCATGTAATAATTCCTTGTAATATTTTTTCAAGTTTTGATAGCAAAAGCAGTTTCTTCTTTCCTAATTTTCTATTACTGACCTCTTATTCATCCTGGGTTTTTAGAATTGCACTTAAATGATTTGTGCTCAGGTTGAGTTTATTGAAAGTGTTTTCCTAAGGTATCAGTTCTACCCCTTGCCTAGGGACTCGCCTGTCGTGAAATTTGGCCCGCATATGCAACTTTTTCCCTCTGTCACTCTACATCATGTGATCTGATTTTTAATATGTAACTTTGGATATGGAAAGGCACACAGTTCGACAAGTTGGAGAAAATTTTTCGTATTGCCTAAAATACAATCAATTTTTTCTTAACTCAGTAACTATACTCTGACTGAGGCAGAGGCATGAATCGGTATGTATTCTGCTATAAAACTACAACTTTGTGTTTGAATTGTGTAAAACTAATGTGAGGGGGTTGGTGTAATAATAACAATAAAATAGGTCGTCATTGTTGTTACTCTCAGTATCATGGTCGTTGTTAAATCCCATAGCATGAGGGTATCATTCACAGCTCTCCAGAGAGACAGCCAGCTGACATATGGGTGGACAGCTACCGGAAGGAGATTTCTCTGGTGAATTTGTCCACACAGACACGGGCAGAGTGGTCCTACTCCAGGTGGTCCGTAAGCTGGAGAATCGGAAAACCACGGCATGGTTCAGTTTGACAGAAATCCTGGAAACAGGAGGATACAAGCCCGGAGACTAAAAGCCAGAAGACCAAGAGCTCTGCTGCCTGAGCCCACTGGGGCAAAAGCGTGTCCTCTGTCCGCGGGCGGTGGCTCCGATGGACAGGCTTGAGGTGGCGCGAGTGAGGAGGGTGCTGTCCGGTCTGGCCCAAGTTTCTGCCTCCCAGGAAACCGCGCACTCAGACGCACACCCCTCCACTGCCGCCCAAAGGCCTGCTACCCGCAGCGCGGTGCAGGCGGTTTGGGAGACACAGCCCAGCCGCCTCGCGGCTTGGCCAGGACCGTCGGAACCGTCTCACCGCGCTTCGCCCGTGCTGCACCAGCACTGCTCGCGGTTACTGCTCCAGAGATGCCCAGAAGCTCGCCTGCCCTGGGCAGTGGGCACGCACATGGAGAGAGCAGGGCTGACACCTGAGATCACAACGCTTATGCTTAAACAGTATGTCTGTCGCATGTGTGTTACAGAGCCCTTCCCTCATCCGTCGGCTTCTGGGGATACTTGAATGCAAACCAAGACCTAAGATAATAATGGCTACATGATGATGAAGTTTCTGTCGTTGTAAATACAACAAAGTAATATAAACAAGAAAGATATGATTTTAAATTATACATGATGTAGAATAAATGCTAAATTGCATATTATTAAACTGTTACCAAAGGTTTAACTTTTATTTCAACTTGACCAAATTTTAAACATGCTTCTTTTTGACTCTTGGGTTCTGATTTGCCACTCCTTAAACTATTTTCTTTAGAAAAATTGTTATCCTGAATTGCTTCATTGTTGCTTTGACTCATAAATCTTTTAAAACTACTGTATCAGTCTTGTGACCCAGGCATGTCTTTCTCAAAGACCCAGTATCCATCCCTTCTAAATCCACCTACCCTCTTGAAGATGGGATGAAGTTTGTATTTCCCTTAGGTAAAGCCAATAAGCTACACTCACAATACATGTTTAAAATCTCCTGCACTTGTTTCAAAAGAGCTGAGTTCCAACTGAACATTTCTAGTGTTGCCATCAACTTGAAAAGACTATGCTAATTACTTTTTGGTTTAAATTTCGCTTTGGGTATGCTAAAATTTTATTAGTAGTATCTACCCTTTCTGAAGAGTTTTAATAAAGAAAATGAGTAAAAACCAAAAAAGAACAGTAAAGAACTGTGTGAGAATTTTAAAAGCTGGTAAAAGGTAGTTGAAAACTATTTTCGTTAAACACTAGTTATCACCCAAGAAGTTACAGAAGTGGAAAAAGTGAGAGGTCTCTGAGAAATTATGAGTCTCAGGACACTACAGTTTTTTCTAAGAGGCTGAGATGAAGAATACACAATTTCAATGATACCATATGGCCATATTTTTCCTAGACAGGTAGGAAAAATAAATAACAGAACTGAATTAATACTCTCCCTAATTGTACAAGCGTCCAAAAATATAGCCGCCCTCCTGAGTGTTACTGTGACTTCCTGTCTATCGCAGGCACCAGCATCACTCTTTCTGTCAGGTCGCACTAGAAATAATGTGTGAAGAGCTGCAGGATCATTTCACATTTCCCGTGATGAACGCACTTCGCGATAGTGCCTGTCCTCAGCTAACTGTTCTCAGCAAAAGGAGGCCAAGAACTAATCTCTGCAAAATATGTCCACTTTTAACTCATGCTGCTAAGTCATTGTGGTTTGTAAACAGGCTGACTCAAGATCTTCTGGGTATTAATATTCATGTGTATAATTATTCTTCCTTTCAAACACTGGCATGCTGTGTTTGAGAAATTGGCATTAACGTATTTAGTAAGAATAAGTTTAATTCTACTTATCATAATGTGACACATATTATTGGAAAACCTAGACTTATGAACTAGTAGTGTGTAGTAATCAGAAATCACCCACAACATGCCCCACCCTGAGTGGTTGCCCTTCTGTGCCGCACAGGCCCTAAAAATGCTGCAGCCAGTAACTACCGACTGACACCTCTGAAGATGTGCTCCACAGGAAGCCTTCCTCCTGTGACCACATGTGCCCGAGTGGTGGAAGGCAGAACTGCATGATTCCTGACAGCAGGCTTCTCCATTCACACGCAATGAGGCACAAGCACCACTCACTAGAGAGTTCGGTAGGCCATCGATCTTTTCCCATCTCCGTGAGTGGAATCTGGAGATGGGGAAACAAAGCTACAAAACACAGAGTTAACCATGGTCTGTACAGGTCTGAGCATCAGTATTTTAACACATATAATTTGAGCAAACTGAGCAATCCTTCTTCTCATGACTTGGGGCCCAGAGCCCAGGTATGATGATGGGTGCTGTGCTGCCTTTCCCCTTCCAGGGAGTCAGAGACGGCACAGTGAGGCTGCCTTAGGGCTACTGGTTGGCACTGGGTGGGTTGGCACCATGAGCACCTGAACAGCGAGTTGAAGGAGGTGTCTCAGGAGAAGCATACTTACTGGGTCAGTCAGAGTGGGACCAATGACGCGAAAAAATCCAGAACACCTGGTACTAGCACCAGGTAAACACAATGACTGGAGTAACCAGAAAGCCACTGCCAGGAAGAAACGTGGGCACAGCCCCAGGTACTAATGACACAGCGCGGGAGGGGCGTGGTCAGCAGAGCAGCAACAGGAGCCCCCAGAGCATCCTAGGGGAAGACAGCCCAGTGCACAAACACAAGCTGCAGAGGTGGGGTGAGGGTGGGGGTTCCGGATCTCATCTGTTGGGTGTGGCTAAGAGGGAGAAAGACAGGAAACAGCCAGCATTCTGATCCCGCCTTCAAGGGCCTGTCCGCAGTGACCGCTCTTCCTCCTGCGGCTCTCATCTCCTGAACTTCCACCAATTTCTAGTACTTCCAGAGACTAGTGAGCATGCCTTTAACTACAGAAGACGTCAGGGAACATTTAAGATCACAGTATGGCGAGTAAGTTGATGCATATTTTAAGAAAATATTTTTCCTAAGATCTTTATTTATTTGAATATATTGTGTGCAATAATATTATCAGTGCACATATATTTTCAAAGAATTTTTTTTTCTAAATATACCAATGGTGACCATATTGCACACAAATTAAGATGTATTGTTGTAACTACTTCTTTGACTAGTGAGTATTTTTTCACTCCAGTGGGCCCTGAGCTCTATAAACATTCATCAGCAGGTCTGGCTAGAGAATTATTCTACTAATGAGAATCTTAGGAAACTGCAGTGAGCCTCATTCCAAGGTACACGAATAGCATCCCTAAGGAAAGAGACTCATCTCTAATGATCTCTTGGATAGCTTGCTGCACCTCAACCTCTGCCATTTGTGATCCTGTTTCCTAGGATTTTGAAATACTCCTGCAAAGGCTGCAAAACAATACTGAGTGTTTGCAGTTGTCTATCTTGGGTGCAGGAAGTTCTGAGGGGTTCCCATTATACAGAGATTGTCACTTGATGTATGGCTTTAATCATCTTGTTGTTTTAATCAGTGAGTTCATGTGCTGAGAGAGATTTGACATGCATAACAGAATGAATGCCAAACATAACAAGGAAGAAAACCTCTGGGTCCTCTCCAGATCCAAAACATAATGTAATATCTGAACCAAATGGAAGTGTCCCTAGTCCAATTTGTTCAAGAGAGTATGATCAACTTATCTCCTCCCAAAGAGGAATAAAGAGAAAGAAAATGTGACGGCAGTTGAAGCCTAAATATATTTAGAAAAGGTTTAGGCTTGTCAAATAAATGTCACTTCCACCTGAGGAAAGTAACTGTGAATAAGTATTTTAGAGATACACAGTTACGTCCTTTTCCCAGTGTTCTAAAATAAAATAAACAATATAAGTACCTTGAAAGAACTATGGTGTCCTCAATTTTTAAAAGGTTTTATTCAACTGATACAGATATTTACTGTCATGTTCATGATATTAGTCATTATTTCTTCTCTGTTTACTGAGTGTCAGACACTGATAAGGACATTACAAATTTATCCCATTTTAATCCCTACAGTATCTTAAAGGAGATAAAGTTCTTATTTTCATTTTTATAAGACGAAAAGACCAAGAGAGGAAAGACCAAAATGGAAGGAAAAGGAAACAGAAAATTATCTCCCAAAATGCAACACTCACACACATGTTTTTGACTACATGAGGTCAAAAGTCAAAATTTGCAAATCCCTCTGAAATGGCAGATGAAGGTTCTTAGCTCTTTTGCCATATTCATGAGTCTGTTGACATTTAGAAGGTGTTTATTTGTGCATGTGTCTATATGACTGTGTGTTCATGTGTGTATGGTTGAGTATGACTTCATGACAAAGACAGGCATTTTACCGTGTGTCCTCCTGTGGTCCCCGGCTTGCTATCTTCAGGGCCTGCCATTCATCATGGCTCTTCCTACACCCCAACTGTCAGGTGCATCCAACACCAACACGTTTTCCCCGTGTACCTTTAACTCACTGTCTTACTGGAATGGTAGGTATCTTTCTGCACTGCTCCCCTATCTTCATACCCCTTCCTTTCTTTCATAATATGTTCAGGAAAGTTTTTTCCTAAATATCTCTGGACTTCACAGCCCGCCCTAAGATTCCCAGGGTCTTTATGACTGTTATGTTTGGGTATTTTCCTTTCTCTTTTCTGTTCCTCTGGGATCTTAAATGATCATGATTTTTTTCTTTCATTTTCCTAACTATCCATGTAAAATTAAATGCATAATAATAAAAAATAATTTTTTTTCTATTTCTCTTTTTAATTCAAATCTTCATTGGTACATTATATATACACATCATCATCACATTCAGCATTGAGTTTATACCAGTATATGACACAATCTAACTCTCACTTTCCCATTCCCTTACCCATTCTACAGCCCCACCTCCTATATATGTAAGCGTTGTT
>PVIR01022486.1:0-10638 GCA_004026965.1 Petromus typicus
GAAATCTTAGCCCACAACCCTTTAATTGCTTCTTATTTTCCTACCTCTTTTTTTGCTTTTGTATCTATGTCTTCAGTTTGTATAGTCTTTATTTGAAATTTTCTTAATTTATTCTTATTATTTTCTTTTGCAGTAGTGGGATTGAACTCTGAGCCTTTGGTGATTTCTCATTATCTATGTTTTTATAAGCTAATTATGTGTCTTTTGAAGGCAATGCATATAATTAGTAAATAGATAGTATGAATAACTAAAAGTTTATGTAAATGTGCATTAGAAAACTCCTGGCATATATCTTTCTAGAAATCATTAACATGATAAGATTTAAATACATATTGAGGGCCTGTGTTATATAGGATACTGAATGATTCATATACATCTCTCCTTTAATACAGATTACGAGGAATAATTTTTATTCATTCCTGTAAATCCTTGACTCATATGCTGTAGTGTTGAATAATTTTACATAGACTTTAGAAAGTCAAAGAGTCTTGAAATAGTATAGACATACCAAGTGATTCGATAGAACAGTTAAGATTGTTTGGAGTGACACATACATGTAGGTTGAATAGATGCAGGGTTGTGTCACAATTTATAGTATTCTAGTGGCAGTTTAGAATTTCAAGTCAGTTGTGTTGATAGTTTCATTTCTTTACCTTCTTTGATGAATGTTTTAAAGATAAGCTCCTTCCTTAAGATGGTTTTCTTTTTGCCTTTACATTGAGATTGACTTTTCATCTAGTACACCATCCACATAGATCTTTAATGGGCTGGCTGCCTGTTTCTTCATATGGGAACTTGTATGTTTTTGCTGTCATGTATCTTTACATCTAAAGTATATTCAAGTAATATATACTTATCTGAAATCACCAGAGAAATTCTTTGCTTTCTTATTTTAAAATATTTGTTAAGATCTGCCTTTAACCACTGACATAAAAATATTTATTTGCTAGTAAAATAGTAAAAGAAAATATCAAATGATAAAAGGATTTAATGCCCATTACTTGTGGTCTGAATGTTTAATTTCCTTTGTTTTATTCTTTACTCTTTTAAGAATAGCATAAAAATATGTTTGAAAACATATAGTAAATTATAATGTTCATATTATAATTTATTACATGATATTTTATTATTTATATTCAGACTTATTAGTTATTATTTCAGGTTTATTACCTGAGCACTGTGAAAAGCATAATATTTTAATTCTCATAGTTCTTTGTCTTTTAAGCTGTCCTGAAAGTGTATTCCTCTGCACATATTGTCTTTATAGTGATTTGATCATATTGTTTATTGAAAGATTTTTATTACCCATACATTATAGCAAATGACAAATAACTCTTATTAATGTTTTATTTGGAGAAAAACAAATTTTGTATTGATTTTTGTTATCAAAATTTGCTTTTTGAACCTTTAAGAAATTATAAATACTCATCTAAAAATATCAAACCAAATGTCTGCATACTGTAGAGACTTACTAGGATGCCTCTAAAGGAGACCTACTACATCTGTGTTTCTGTAGAAACAGCATACTATGCTTTTTCTTTCCCCGTTTGGATACTGGACATAGTTTTTTTTATTTTCTGAAGCATAAACTTTATTGGTCCATTTTAATTATACATAATGATAATATTCATCATAGGCAATTTGTACCTGTACGTGATACATCTTTTTTTTTTCTTTATTTCCCATCCTCCCTTTGACCCTCCTTATTTACAGAAGCTTTGCTCCATTTTTCTTTCTTCTTATCTCTTTTTTCTTATTTTTTTCTTTCTCTTTTTTTTCTTATATTTCTGTAGGAGCAGTATTCTAAAATGTGTAATAGAACCAGGCAAATGACTTAAATTTAAATTATTATAGTACTTAAGAGGTAGATTGTACACACTCTTACCTGTGCGAAGGGTGAGGTTTAGAAGTAATTTGAAATGACCAAAAGGAGAGACAGAGCCCTTTTATTAGTCAAGGTTTCTGCGTTAGCACTTACCTTTTGGACAGTGTTTCATAAATGAAGGACAGGTGTAGAGAGGTGGAGAGGTGTAACTTGCTCCATGATTATACAGCAGCAAAATGACAGAACTTGGATTTCACCCCTGATGTTTCTCACTTCATTGTTCAGAGTTCTTGTTCTGCTCTTTCCATTTGCAAAGCAGATTTAGGTGAATTAAGTTAGAATAGCTCTGTTCTAGTAGAATTTTATTTATAACATTGTGTTTTCTGTCTCTGTTATTCAATACAGTAGTCACTAGCTATTTGTGGCTGTTGATTACTTGAAAGGTGGTGAGTCCGATTGAGTAACTGAATTTTTAATTGAAATTTATTTAAATTTAAATACTCATTTGAATAATAATTACAGTCTATATTGGATAGCACAGGTCTAGCAAAGTGACTTTGTAAGCTTTAAATTATGGTTATATTTATATATTGTTAAAAGTAAACTACTGTACCAGGTTATTTTGATCTTTTTTTCTTTTTCTTCCCCTAGCATTGTTGGGGATTCAGCCCACGGCAGTGCATATTCTAGGCAAACTCTTTGCCACTGAGATATTCTTCAGTCCCCTTTTACCTTTTAAAATAATTGGATATGTGTGTGACTGGAGATTGAACTCAGGGTCTTCAAACTGAGCCACGTCCCCATATAATTTTGTCTTATTTCTTTTTTAAAGTTTTGTTTTGGGGGGCAGGGATTTAGCTCAATGGTTTTGGCATTTGCCTTGCACTGACAGCACATGAGTTTTGCTCTCCTAGCCTTTTTGTAGGACATACGTGACATCCACTGATCTTGCTGCTTTGTCAGGATGTTCTTACTGTATTATATAATATGTAGTTAATAAGAACAGAAAATACCAATAAAGTAATACATCTTTAATATGTATTATGTGTTTAGAAGAAACATCAACATTTTCACATCAGCTGTGTACTTGGTTACAAAACATAGAAAACATGTTCATTCCTATATTAACTACAGTGAAATGGACCCAAAAGACAATATTACAAATAGGCTACTCTGTTTAGGTTACAAATTTATACTGTTCCTATCTTCATTAATAGGAAATTAATAATGCATTATCTAGTATATGATGATTACTGACAGATTTTTCTGTAGAAAATCTGTACATGTAGTTTTTGATTTCATTGTTTTCCACACTTGAAATATTTTTTCACTCCTCAGTATGGTATCATTGTAAGAAGTGACGTATTTGCAGTTGAACATGACCTAATTGGTTATAGTTCAGCTAGTTGAGAACTCCTCACTAGATTGTGAATGTTTTGGTTAACTTTCATTGAGCAGATTTTCATTCCTCTGTGGGAACATTGTTAGAGCTGGATATTCTTTTGAACACTTGTTCATTCAGTTGGACACATATACACGTTTGTGGAGTGACCTTCAGCTCCTTGGTGGTTGGTACCATCAGCTCAGAATTCAACTCGGGAGTTTTGACCAATCTACAAAGTTGAATATGTGTCTTAGTTACTTACTGTCTCTGACACACAATACCTAACACCCAGAGTTTAAAGAAAATGGAACTCAGGGCCTTAAGTATGTTAGGTAAGCGCTCTACCACTGAGATATTTTGAGACAAAGTCTTACTAAGTTGTCAGAGTAGTCTGGAATTGATATTTTCTTTCCTTAACCTCTTGAGTAGTTGCATTTCAGATATGTGCCAGTATGCTTATCAAAATTATGTTATTGAAAAAATGTATATAGGGCATTGGAGTATTCCTTTGAACTACTAGATAAAACAAATAATAAGGTAAAGTATATTTTATGAGTACTATTGAACATTAAACAAATACTTTGTAAGAGTCAATATGTGATTAGCTCTATATTCATAAAGGGATGCCATTATAAATAAGAGCTCATATTTCAGCTGTAAAAGAAGATTGAATATTTTTCAAAACAATTGTTATGAAGAAAACAAAGAAGGAATGAATTAACAATACCTGCTTTTAGTTTGGATTGGGAAGGCGTTTTCCAGGAGATGATATCTTTACTGAGAACTAAGTGAAAAAAACATGTTTGGTGCATGAGGTATTAAGGGCTGTTGATGTAAGAAGGTACACGTTCTGAGGTTCTAAAGCAGGTACAGTTGTTCTCTGCATTTAACGGAGATTTGTTTCAGTCCCCCTTACCAAAGTTCATAAATTCTGAAGTCTCTTACGTAAAGTGGCATAGTGTTTGCCTAATAATCTATGTACATCCTCCAATACATTTTAAGTCATACTAATATAATATAATATAGTATAGCATAATATATATGTAGTTTAAGGAATGACAAGAAAAAGTACTCATGTTCAGTACAAATTTTTTTTCTGAATATTTTTTATCTCTGATAGTTAAATCCTTGATAAAGAAGGTGTGGGTCTGGAGGGTCATCAGTATGTTTTCAGGGTACTGGAAAGTCTGTTGTGGCTGAAATGAAGGACTGTCGGAAATGGGCAGGGGAATGATATGGCACAAAGTGAGACTGTAGAGTGAAGTCGATCAAATCAAGCAGTTAGGCTATGTGAAGACTGTTACAGCTGCTAGCCGGAGAGATATAGAGTGTAAATCTAGAGTCCAGTAGTCATCCATGCAAGAAAGGAAGGCTTAGGGTGGTAGCAGTGGAGTTGAATAGAAGGTCATTTGAAATATATTGTTTGAAAAATTGGCTGGGTTTGCTGGTGTTTAGATGGCAGAATTGGGGGATGGGATAATAGAAGAAAGGAAATCTGGCAGTTGAATTTGTGTTCTTTGGGGAAATGGTGCTGCCTGTTTTGACTTGGGAAAAACTCATTGAGGGTGGGAGGGGGAAGTGGCTTAGTGCACAGGTTCGAGAATTCTGTTTTGGGTATGTTCATTGCGATGTGTCTGTGATACTGAAATGATGCTAAGCAGGAAGTTGAACGTGAGTTCAGAGCTCAGTGGAGAGCTGGCAATGTCAATTTGAAATTACTATCATAAAAATACTTAAATGTGTAGTAATTGATTAACCTTTGTATGGAAAAAGTATAGATAAGTGGTGACTCAAAACCAAACCCTCTTTTTGTATCATAGCATTTGGAGATAATGGAAGAAAAAGGTAGCAGAAGAAACCAAATTGAGTTTTTTGTCCAGAAGATAGGAAGAAAACCAGGTGTGAGTTTTCCATAAAGTTGAGAGAAAAACAATTCCCAATTCTAAAGAGTACCTCAAAAATTCATCATGAATGAAATAATCATGTGAACAATAAGACAGATTTATAATTACTTTGCTCACCAAGAAAGTATTGAGTAAATAAAAGCTATCTGGATGCATTGAGATTTCAAGAATAATTTTTTTGTAGTTTTCCAATATTATCCATACTACCTGTTGGACCAAACTCTATAATTGGGCTCACGGAGGGAAGGCTGTACTCTCAGGAAGCAGATTTCTGCCCATTTGCATGTCATCCATTCAGGCTTAGGGATTTAAGGATACTTTTGAGTCTTTTTGTTTTTCTCCTTCTATGACTGAACATAACTTTTGTTGCCATAAGTATTATTTATAACTTTTATTTTAATCTAGAGTATTTCTCTCTATAAGAAACTAATGCTGTTAGTATGTCAGTTTGCATATGACTAGCTTTCTCATCTCTTCAAATACATACAATTAAATGCAGTCAGTTATAGTTTTCTTTATTTTTGCCACTGAGAATGAACTGTCAGGAATGTGACATTTGTAGAACAGCAATCTATGCACAAAACCAGTGCTGACTTAAGTGGGCTATCCAACATTTCCTGTGGATTGTGGACTTTGTGTTCTCATGCATGTAAAGCCATGCAGTAGTAACAGAGATGGTAAATCCTTCTTCACATGTGTGCAAATAGAGCCTTTTCTCTCTTCCATTTACACTTGAAGGCTTGCCTTGAGTATCATATCCATTCTACAATTTGCTCTCAGTGTACCCACTATAGCTGTTATTCTGAGCTAGATGCAGTATATTATACAGTGTGTTTTTTCTAGAGAGGCTGCTTAGGTTAGCTATGCTGTGCATAACTGCTGGCTAGACTTGATTGTCTATTTGACTGATTTAAAAGACCCCTGGAGAGTTGACTGGATTGAAAGGCATTAACCTACTTTATCACTGGGTTAACCAGTAGCTAAATTCATACGTGAATGGAGTATGGGGGGGGTACTCCTTAGAAAAAGTGAGCCATGACTTGGGAGACTATATCTGGTTGTTGGGCCCTCTTTTCCTGTATCTCTTCTTGACTGCTATAGAGTGGGCAGCTTTGTTCCTCTAGCATGCTATTTTTATCTGAGATCTAGCTGGCAGTGTTGTGAAATCTGAAACTATGATCTCTAAATTGACTTTCTCAGGTATTTTGGTCACAGTGATGAAACATGAACACAATCATTTCATCCAGTTACGTAACTTCTTTGTGCCTTCATCTGTAAATCACACTGGATTGTGTCAAGATTGTGTAAGTTGGGCCGGGGAGT
This sequence comes from Petromus typicus, assembly GCA_004026965.1. Classification (NCBI taxonomy): domain Eukaryota; kingdom Metazoa; phylum Chordata; class Mammalia; order Rodentia; family Petromuridae; genus Petromus; species Petromus typicus. Next base: position 6,437 of record PVIR01022486.1, read on the forward strand.
TAGCTCAGTGGTTCCGTTGCCTGTCTTGCAATCGCAAGGACCCGGGTTCGATCCCCGGTAACCACATACCATACTGGGCGTGGAGACTCATGCCCAGCAGCAACCAGAACCACATACCACCGTGCCAGGCGTGGTGGCTTACACCTGTAATTCCAGCACTCGGGAGGCAGAGGAAGGAGGATTGATGTAATGTGAGTTTGAGGCTGAGTTTAGGGCCAGCCTGAACCACAAAGCAAGACCCTGTCTCAAAAAATCAAAAAAAAAAAAAAAAAAAAAAAGATTGTGTAAGTTAATATACAGAGCACTCATCATAGTGCCTGGCACACAAGGGCTAAATAATTGTTGATAATGTGGCTACTATTTATAAGGACCGTATATATCTGCTTTCTTCACTTGTTTTGAGGATAACAAATAACATGTATTATTCATTATCTTAAGATAATATGTGATATAACCTAAATTTCTTTTACCTAATTAGTAAGTCAGAAAACCTCTTCATGTTTTATTTTTCTTTAAAAAGATAAGCATATACATTAGTATCTTGTTACCTAAGTTTAACCATAAATTAATACCTCTTGATGAAAGTTTTTCACTTTAATCTATATATTGAAGTTTTATCAGGTTGGCTGGTATTAGTAAAATGAAGATAATTTTGAAAATTCATTAGGAAGTTGCATCTACTATTGTATCAAATTAACTCATTTTTTTACGTTTATGGAACTCATTGATTGGAGTTATATTTATCTTCAAAGTATTATATTTTTTCTTTAAAATATAATGTTGTTTTTATGTTAATTATGAAGTATTTCACTTCATTCTTATAGGTGTGTAAAGTGTACAAGTCTTATGCCTCTTAGCAGGATTTTCCACCATCAGTAGTTTAGAAGAACAACTTTCGGAAAATGTAAGTCCTGCTTAGGGCAGAGAGTATTCTGTGCAATACATGTGTAAAAAAGATCTTTAATGTATTTTAAGTTTTTTAAAAGATGACTTTAAGTTTGTTTTAAACTTATACAAATTTCTGAAGGGGAAAAATATTTTTTAAGACAATTTTTAGTTTCCAGTTTGGCTTGTTTTTTGGTGATGAAATAGATCAACAGCTGAGTGCAGTCAGTGTTGTTGGGTAGCTTAGTGTTTTAATTAGTCAGTTCATCCACAAAGGCTTGGTGAATATGTCTTCTTAAGAGCTTAAAATCTCAAGTATTGAAAAAGACTTTATTTGGAATAATTAGAGAAAAACATTGGAATACTTACAAAGGCAATGTAGTGTAGTAGGAAGATATTTATCAGTCTGGTTGCCAAAAATCTATTGAATAGTTTCTTCTCATTAGTTAAAAACCTGAGTTTTAGTACTAGTTTTAATACTGAGATTTAGTATCATTAAATCAGACAAATTTCTTTCCTTTATTGAATTTACATACATTATGGGATAAATATGAAAGCTTCTAGAACACAAAGGCATCCTTAAAGTATAAAGAGCTATGTAATTTTAATTGTTTTGAACAGGTCACATGCATGCTACAGTTAAAGGGAATGAAACAAGAGGGCTGGTATAGTTAGGTAGGGGTTCTAAAACTGAACTTTGAAAAGTAAATGAACTTTTCCCCTTAAAAAGAAATCTGAAGAAAAAGCTGTTTCTAAAAACCAGTGCATAGCCAGATATGGTAGTACATACCAAAACTGCCAGCAGTCCAGAGGCTGAAGCAGGAGGATTGCCATGAGTTCAAGGCTAGCCTGGGCTTCATAGTGAGTTCAAGGTCAGCTTGAACTACATAAGAGAGACCCAGTCTCAATAAATGAATAAGGGGATAGATGAATGCAAATATATATTAAATAGTTTGAGAAAAAAGGTATTTTTCAGTAAGATGGCAAAATTATGTCTTTTTGGAAAACAAAGTGTTTTACATGAATGAATTTATTGGACATTTAAATGTGTCCTTTCAAGTTACTTTTATATATTATCATTTAAGATAAAATGTATTAGTAATATTAGTTTTGCTTTTCTCTGCCTTCTAAAACAGTGTATGAGTAACTTTTCTTCTAGTTTAGAACCTCACTCTGAACTGTAGTTACAATGCTATAATAGAGTGATCAGTTATGGAATAATTTTGGCTTCATATCCTAAAAACAGACTTCAGATTGCTGTCATTCTAAATATTGAAAGGTAATCAAAATGTTGTAAAATTTGTTCTTTTCAATGGTGCAACTCAAGAGCTTTTGGTGCACGATATTCACAAACATGCAGCCATTGTCACTGTTATTTCCAAAACATTTCTGCAACTTCAAAAGAGAAATCTTGTGCCCATTAGCAGTCCAATTTATGACAATCACTAATACAGATTTTTTAAGAATTTTTTTTCTATATAAGTTTCTTCATTCTGGACATTTTATGAAATGTAAGTGGAATCAGATAAGGTGAAGCTTTTGTATCTTTGACTTAACATATTGAAAGCATTTGGGTTTATAATTTTTAAAATGCTAATTAAGTAAGGGTAAAAGTAGAGAAGTTTTAAAGGTTCATGAAAGAAGTAAGGTAAAATAAGAGGCAGAGATAAGGTCACATGTAGATTTAGTAGAAATGGAGTATCTGTGAGTATTGGCATATGTAGTGTACTGGTGATACAGCAGAAGGGGTTCTAAAGTGGACCTCAGAATTTGGACCCTCTACCTGGCATTATCTTCTCTGATTTTTTTAAATTTCATCTTTGGTAGTTTGCATTTTCTCTAAAGAATCTATATATTCATCTTATATTAATAACTTTAAGAAAATTAAAACTAATACAGTTTTTTTGGCTCAGCAAAAAATTACCCTACTGTTACTAAAAACATAATTTTCAAATTTATTGCCTTTTAATTCAACCATTGCTTAGGTGAGTTTAACTTTGTGGTATTTTAAAAATTTGAAATCATTTGTCTGTAATTAGTATTTGCTTTTCTTGGCTTTAGAGTATTAATAATAAAATTTTTCTTAAATAGTTTTCAAAAAATACTTAAATAGGATGCAGCAGATTTTGTTCCAATTCATGCCAATGTAGAGAATAATTTACCATTTATATGAACTTTATAATGCCTCAAGGTCTTTCTTTAGTACATTTAAATGTATCCCTTCAAGTTATTTTTATATACTTTAGTACATTTATTCATTTTCACTTGGTGTTTTAGCTTCCACTGTATTATCTCTGTCTTAGCCATGATTATTTTCCTTTCTGACCATGGAAGTTTTTAAAAACCTGTGTAGCTTTTAATCTTTTTGTCAATTTATTGTGATCGTATGCGTAGGAGAAGATCCCTTGATTGAGAGGAAATGGATAAATAGGAAAGATTTTAAAACATGCTTAAATTTCAAAAATACCTAGGAGAAACTTTCAAGGTGAAAATGTATTGTGCAGAAATTTTAACCACAAATGACATGATCTTTAATAATAATGTTCTTATCAAATTCATTTTACATACATTACTTGTAGAGTAGATTACTGTGTAGTAGTGTGTGAATCCCATTTTATAATATGTATTCTTTCAGTAGGTTATATACTTTTGTGCGGTTGACGCGTCAGTGTTTGTGTTCATTAGTCTAATGAAGATTTTACAGTGAAAGTGGAAGAAGGCCAACTTTTTATTGTTAGTAGAGCAGCATAATTAACTGTACAGGGTTTGTTTATTACAGCTGAGCACTGAAACAGTGCTTCAAAAAGAAAAACATGCAGAGGAAATTTGTAAATAACAGCAGTGTGTGAGGATGGCCAATTGTAATAATGCCTTTGTTAGGTAGTTTTGGATTTTAAGCGTATGCTTATATTTTACAGACAATAAAAAATGAAGTGACTAATTTTAATTGCCATCTCTGTGACAGTATTACAAGAAAATGATAAAAGTTTTGCTTGGATGAGTGATTCTATTAGGAAAACATTACACATACTTTCATTGTGAAAAACTGAGCTCTTTTATAAAAATGAATAGTGTTAAAAAGATCATGAAAATTCTAAGGTAAACATTTTATTTATAGGAGTTGTATCTAAAGAAAAATGCTTTAATTTACTAAGAGAATAAAGTTTTCAGTAGGGCCGGTATTTTGCGCAGAAGTTAGGGGTTTTTTCATCTCACAGTTTCTGGGAAAGTTTATTTATTGTACATACTATTCATTTTCTTTGTATATATGTACACTTAGAAATTAGAATTCCCTTACTTTAAAAATTATGGTCTTC
>PVIR01022486.1:10738-28273 GCA_004026965.1 Petromus typicus
AAAAAAAAAAATTATGGTCTTCTAGGTGTGGTTAAGCAGTAGTTTAGGCATTGTGAAGATAAACAACAACTTGATGAAATGAGAGATACCAGGGTTATTTTCATTTATGTAAAAATGAAAAATTGCAGGCTTAAGAAAAAAACCTTCAGAGGACTTTGTGATCTGGCAAAAAAAAAAAAGTGTATTACTATTCAGTAGATTATACAATATTTGGAAGAAGACAATATATGATGGACACGCTGAATATTGTCATTTTTGCATTTATTTAAATTTCACATCATAATTGCCCTTTCAGTTGAGGAATTTAGCACTCCCATGATCTAGTCACCTGCCAGACTCCCATCTCTGAACACCCAAGACTTTTGTGGGGAAATTCTATATCTAAACAATTGTCTGTGTAACCATAGAATTAAAATATTTAAGCTATCAGATCTACAGATTAAAACATTATTTCTGTATTTTCTCCCTTCTTTTCTGAAAACAAAATATAAATCTTTTTATCTATTTATGGATGCAAGATAATAAATCTTCCAAAATATATGCATGGGGAGACCAACAAGTATTTTAGGTACCCATATATTCACAATAGGTAAGCATAATAAAGTGAGCCTATCTTATCAAAATCTGAAATGTTTCAAAACCTGAAACTTTCTGAGTGCTGACTTGATGCCACAAATGGAAAGCTCGCATACCTGAATTCCTGAGATGGGTTACATTAAAAACACAAGTGCACTAAAATACTGTAGAAAGTTTCCTTTAGTATATATGTTAAGGTATGTATAAAACAGTGAATTTGGGGTTTAGGCCCAGGGCCTTATCACACAGATATATCATATGAATGCAAATATCTCCAAATTTGAAAAGAAAATGTGAAATACGTGACACATCTGATACCTAGCATTTTAGAAAAGGAATACTGGATTTGTTATATCATTATAGGAAAATAAAGCCAGTACCACAAACTGAATAACTCACATTAATTTCCATAGCTGTGATTTTAATATCATGTCTTCCAGTGCAAATTATATTAACAGATACTGTATATAAAGTGGGCTATCCAAAGGGCATATGTATTAGTGTGTTTCTGATTGTAGGAGACCTTTAGCCTAGTTGACTATTTTCTTGCAACAACAACAACAAAAACTATTCCAGCTGGAAAAAGGGAATATAGCCTGGTCCTCACAAGGTGTTACTTTGGTTGTTTAATTTTGTATATACATGACTGGCTAAAAAACTACCAGTAGATCATAAAAGTGGTTGGGGATTTGAATTAGATAGTTGTGTAAATGATGATGTGAGGTTCTAGTCTTTTACTCCAATTATAGAACACTGTACAGTGATTTGAGGACTGAACCTTAGAAAATTAGTAACACACCATCACCTAGCATACTAGAAGGTTTTATATAAATGTGTGTGTGATAAATGTATATATGAAGTAGAATTTATGTTATAACCATAGACATTGAAATGTGCCTTGCTAAAACACACACATACAAATTTTCTTAAAGTAATTTGTATTCCCACAAAGAAACAAACCTAATCTGATGCTTTGCCTTATCATTCATTTAAAATGTATATTACTTTTGTATGTAATTTTGTAAAATATCTTGTAAGAGACTAGGAAGATTTCAATGATGGCTAGTCTTTTTTAATTCCTCTTTTAATAAAACATATTTACTTAAGCTTTCATTGAATACATAGCATTTAAGAAATACTGAAATATGATTTGTGGGAGTATGCAGAAATGACATATTCCTTGCTTATAGATTACAAAGTTAAATATTAGAAGTAGGAGAAAATACACTTAGAAGGTGAATTCTGAAATATAAGACATTTTAAAAGTATTGAGTAGATTAAATTACATTACACAGTAGAGTACTAAAGCTTTTTTTGGGAGATGAGAAGATGTAGTACTTCAAAAGAGGCAAATAATAAATTGGAAAAATGTATCATGAGACAGGCAAAAGAGCAGACCAGTAAGAAAATCTGGTGAATTCTGAAATATAAGACATTTTAAAAGTATTGAGTAGATTAAATTACATTACATAGTAGAGTACTAAAGCTTTTTTGGGAGATGAGAAGATGTAGTACTTCAAAAGAGGCAAATAATAAACTGGAAAAATGTATCATGAGACAGGCAAAAGAGCAGACCAGTAAGAAAATCCTGAAGACTGTTGTAGGTAAATGGGCAGAGTACACAAATAGAGTTCACAGATACAAAATATGGTGAATAAATAGGCTGTAAAAAAGATTCAACCTTACTGGTAATATAAGAACTGTGGTTGAAGTAAGAAATCAAAAGCATGTGGGCACTTTTTGCTTCTGTAGCTTTAAAAGTGTTTGCTTACAATTCAGTAATTTAAAGGGCTTTAGTTTATGAAAACGTGGTTTTAAAATATTTACTGTGATATGAAACAATGAAAATGCTGAAGTGAACAATGTCGTGTGAAGAGAAATGGTTAAATAAGCCATTGTCAATCCATTCATTTGATTGTTCAGTAGCCAATAACAATAAACAGGCAAGTCATATAATAATATATAAAATGCCTAAAATGTCATTGGTTATATTATATGTAATCCATAAAATACGTTTATAAAGTATAAATATAAGAAACTTAATAATTTGATTTATAATCCTTGTGTTAAGTGTTCTGAGGGCATAGATGATCATCTCTTTGGTCTCCAAAATAATAAATTTTAAATTTCAATCTATATTTTTAAGATCTAATTCTTATTTCTAGGTGCTGTCAGCCTAGTAGGATAAAACTACAGTACAAAGAAATACAGTGTTGACACAAAAGACATACAATTAAATATTCTGGGAAGACTTTTAAATACTATTGTGTGTTTTATAACGTACCTCTAAAGTCTGTATGCGTGTCCCTAGTGATAGGGATGATTGAAGTTGAGTAACTTGCCCCTTGCTCCACAGGAGCTCTGCTTTAGTTGGCTAGATTCATTGTTGCATCTGGTTAGACTCTCATGTTAGTCATGTTTTATTAAATAGTCCAGCTGATATTTTAAATGAAGAGTAACTTGAAGCCTGCTCTGTTAGTGTGGGCCTGTAGTCCCAGTATTCTGGCAGGATGATGGACGTTTGCAAGTTTTAACCCTGTCTGTGCATGTTAGCAGCTCAGTGATGCCCTGTCTCAAAATTTAAAAAAAACAAAAAGTAAAAAAGCACTGGAGGTGTGTTCAAACCCAAGGCTCATACTAAAACAAACAAAAAAAGAAAAATGCATGGAGAAGTAATTGCAGTTTGAAGCATGTCTAGTAAATCCTGGATTTGAGGAACATCTGATTGTCCTTTATTTCTGAAATATAAAGTAGATGTTTGTAAAGACAATGACTGGAAATTCAGTATCCAGTGTTTGTTAAGCTGGTCAGGGCTGGTTGATGTGAGTTATTAAGAATGCATAAATTGAATAGCCTCTTCTCAAGGAAAGTGTTGTCCAGTTGGGATAGTGAAAAGGAATTGAGAAGTGCAGGTATAAGTGTCAAGGGAGGTAAGGATTTCCAGATAGCTGATTCTGGTCTGGGTGCAGCATGACTGATTTCTTATTTTCTCTATTTTACAAAAGAATGAGCTTCTGAACATTTTCTCTTTATCACATATGATACTTTTGTCTTGATTTTCAGTAGAAAATGTGAAAAACGTAGTTTGGATTAACCTTTTTTCTTGTCTAAGATTAAAATAGAAAAGTCCCTTCAGTTTATATAACTAATGAAAACATAGCCACATGTGATATAGCTTGTGTTGAGATGTCCCCCCAAAGCCTCATGTGGTCACGTGTGAGGCTTTTTCAGAGGTAGCTGGATCTAGAATATGTGATGCTGGGAATAATTCACGGTGAAATGCTGGGCTCATAGGCACTAGAATTATGTGTATGAGTACTGCCCACCCTAAGATAAAAGGGACAAGAAGACCTTAATGTGCCTTATTGCTTTGCTTCTGCCATGTCACCCTACCTTGGAGCCAGCCTGTTGTAAACTGAAATTTCTACTAAACTAAAATATTCATGAGAACAGTTAGATAAATCAAGAAGTCAATATGACAAGGTAATATCAGTATTCTACTTAGATGTTTAAAGAGCTAAATTAAATATTTTAATTAAAATATGAGACTATAAATACAATCCTATTAATTTCAGAGAAGTCTTCCCCTACCACACTAGAAGCACATGTACCTTAACACCACAGTCAGAAATTTGTAAGAAAGACATTATATGACTATGGCACTTGGCATCCTCATTCATAAACAGCTACTTCATACTTTTAGAGTGGACACCAAGAGCAAACTCCTGAACTAACCTCCAAAGCTAGTATGGGAAAGCAGGTATATTCCAGGAAGCTACTTTGCTCAATGGTTCATTCCAGCTACTGAGAAGTTTAATAACTTATAATAACATATATAATAACATATAATATAAGTTATATTATAATAACTTATAATAACATAGCTTAGTGCAAAAGAAGCTAACTCTGCTGAATTTCAAGACAAAAGTATCACATGAGACTTTGGAGGGACATGTAAGTATAAACCATAGCAGAGGAGTTAACTAACTCACCAGACTTTTAACGTTTTGGAACATGGAGTTGGAATTCAAACTTAACCTTTGCTCTTGACCTCTATAGAAGCAAATGCACATCAGAATAACAATGATGTTGAATATTTACATTGTAAGGTTTCACAGCAATTATGATTGGAGCATTAGTTTGACTCTTACTTAACTATAGCCAAAAAAGTTTTTAAAAAGTGGGAGGCAAAGGGAACAATAGCAGAAGAAAAATCCAGCAAAGAGATAACTAGGAGCGAGGGTGCAGGAATAGACAATTTTTATTTGAAGAACTGAAGAAGTTTGAGGTTTTATATACTAGGGATAAAGAATAAACACATTACTGTGCCTACCTTGTAAGCACAAGGGCATGCATTCCCTCTGGTACTGCAAAAATAAAAATTTTAAAAAATTCAGAAGGAAAAGCAAACTAAAGATATAATTGATGTTGTAAGGTAGATAGAGCTTAATAATGGGCTCCACTTAGCAGAACAGTAGCCTGCTCTTCCTCTCAGTATCTTTTACCTGAGTGACGGAGGAAGCAGTGTTTGGTTACTTACCCACTCCATGTGATGAACAGCACAGTGTGTGCACATGTGCAAAAATGTCACACCGAGATTTTCACCCACGTAATGTGGGTCCAGTAGATCTATCTCTGAGCCCTTAGTTATTTGTAATTAAGATCCCTCTCATATTTTAGACTTCTTCAGAAGTTTCAAAAGAAATTTTATTAGTGCATGTTATCAGTACATAATATTTGCATTCCTTTTGGGAAGTCGGTACATGTACATAACACATTTTAATTCATTTTTTTCGATCTCCTTCTCCTCCTTTCCTTACCCTTCTCTTTCTTGATCTTCTTCTCATTTTAATGTTATGATCTCAAAGTGCATCTGTTTTTGGACAAATGACTCCAATCATTTCTCTATGGCAGTGTAGTACTTCCCTATATAAATACATGTTCTTTATCTATTCATTTTAATGGATATACAGGCTGCTTTCAAGATTTAACTATTAGGAATTGTACTGCTGTGAACATGAGTGAGCATGTGTCACTGTAATATGTTGCCTTAACTCTTTGGGAACATACCTGGGTCAAATGCAATTTCTAGTTTTAGTTTTCTGAAGAATCTCTGTACTGATTTCCATGCTAGTTGCACTAGTTTACATTCTTATCAACAATATACAGGGAGATTTCCTTCTTCCCCACAACCTTGCCAGCATTTTTTTACCATTTGATTTCTTGATGATGGCCATTCTTTCTGGGATAATAACGGATTTCAGAGTTGTTTTAACTTGCATTTCTCTAATGACCAGTGATGTTGAACATTTCTTCATGTGTGTCTTTTTGTACTTTTGACTATTCATTTCACTTGCTTATTTTTAATTGAGTATTTTATTTTGGGAGGGCTTAATTTTTTTAGCTTTTTATGTATTCTAAATATTCATCTTCTGAGTAAACAACTAGCAAAATATTTGTTTCCCTTTCTGTGAGTTTATTTTTGGCTCATTTGCTGATTTGACACGATTAGGCAGCACAGCCTGAGTAATTTAGTGAGACCCTGTTTCAGTACTAAAAAATGGCTTGAGATATAGCTTGCCACAAAGATCTAGTCCTACAGAAACAAAATAAAACAAAAATTAAACACTTTAAAAGACCTTAAAAGTGAAATCCATAATCATAGGGATAAAGTGATGACTTGAGACAAAAAGGAAGGAATGATTTAAAACTTATAAATCACAGAATTCTCAGATTTTTTTTTTGTCACTATGTTAGGAAGAATGAATTTGTATTTGAAATAGAATGTTACCTAGCAGATTCTAATTAATCAGAATCTGAACTTTAGCTTCTTTTCTATTCATATTTGCTTGCTTCTCATCTAATTCCCAGAAACAACATCTGAGAAGGCATCATGTAAGAAACTTAATGAAAGAGATACTGAGGCTTTATAGAGTGTAAGGTATAGTATGGAGGAGAAAAATAATTAAGCTTATTTTAAAACTTTTCTCTCTTTAACCTACCTTTTGATGGCATTGATAGTAAGATGTCTATTGAATTGAGTGAGTTGGTTGTTAAAGTGGATTAATGATTTTTAATTATTATTTCCTTTAGATGGTTCCTTCAATAAATTAGCTGTCCCCTAGCTACCCACTTTGTCCCAAAATAGGCAGTAAATAACATTTCTTACAATTATATTTCTATATATTTCTAATATATATAGGACATATATCTATGTCCTATAAACATTTCATCTGTTTTTACTTGCACTTTTAAATTTTAGTTTTAAAAAAAAACTTTAAAATTGAAATCTAGAAAGCTGAAATTTTATTGCTGCAGAATAAATTACTCTGAATAATTTTGACTGAAAAAATTGAACATATAAACTAAGAAATTAATTTTCACTACCTTCTTCTTTTATTGCCTTCTTTGAAGATATCTTCAGAAGATTAAAAAAAATTGTAGAAAGTTTCCAAAAAACTTAAAATATTTCATAATGCTTTTTACCTCCTAAAAATATATGCATCTTTTCTTACAGTGGGATAGTGACACAGACTTCTGTATTTAAATGATCATTCTGTTTTTGTCTTTGAATGTAGAGTTAAGCTTGAATGCATTAAATGTGTGAAAACTACAAGTAGTGTGTGGGGGCTGGCTGTATTTTATGTTCTTTAAAATGTAATGAACAAAAATAAAATAGAAAGTTATTTCAAAGTGTTTACATTGTGACATTTGTACTCAGGTATACAATAATTTTATTTCTATTTCCAATCTTGATGTGTTGAAATTGTTATAAACAAGAACTGGCAAATAAAAAGTTGTAGGTTTTAATATTATTATTTTAACAAAATGATTTTTGTACTTGTAAGAAAAATTTTTTTCTTTGATGCTTAAACAAATAAATTAGATACTTAAGTAGTTGCAGTGTTTTGGAAAACAAAGGTTTGGGTGAATATGCTTTAGGACATAGACAGTGTGACCATATTATGTATGCTTTCTTAATAATGCCTGACATCAAATTGATTAACTCAGCACGAGAGCTAATCAGATTTAACTATGGTTGGCAGCTGTACACTAAAAGAGTAATATGACAGGCAATAAAATCAGCTTTAAATAACCTACATTAAATACAAAACTAAAAAATGTATCAAGGTTTCATTATTTCATAGTGATATGTGAAACTGTTATTCATACAGACTTTTCAAATCCATGCTGACTTATATTTTCAAATCTTGGCTACTGCCAGAAGCTAGTTGTGCTGATAAGATTTTCATTTGATAATTGGTGGTGTGAATTTCAAGCAGTTACAATTTTCTGCAGGTTTCAAAGGACAAAGTTTTTTTCTGCAGACAGTGTTTACTGTATAAGCTTCACAAACTCTCCACCCATCTAAGGCCTAGAGCCAAAACCACTGCTTGCTTTCATCAGGCTAGCCTCAAACTCACAGCAGTCCTCCTGCCTCTGTCTCTGCCTCCCAAGTGCTGGGATTACAGGTGTGAGACACTATGCCCAGCACTGTGATATGTGGGTATTAGGGATCAAACTTAGGACCTTGCACTTGCCAGACAGATGCTAAAACCATTGAGCTAAATCCCCAGCCCTAAAATTCTTATTTTAAACCAGTAGTCAAACTCAACAAGCATGTACCATATCAATATAATAGTTAAGGAAATTGTTTTTTAAATCGTATTTTTATTTTCTTATATATCACACTAAAATAATCATTTTCTAGAAGATTACCTATGGATTATGACAGTTATTTTTTAGGTTGCAAAGGTCGTAAAATTTTAAAATTAAATTAAGTACTTTTAAAAAATCCGATAATTGTATTAGGTTAGTGTAAACAGAAGTGAATTCCTAATGGTTAAAAAGTTAAAGAGTAATCCAAAATATAGAGATTTATAGGAGCCAGCTAAACTAGTTCGCTTTTTTTTTTTTCAGGTTTTTTGAGACAGGGTCTCGCTTTTGTGGTTCAGGCTGGCCCCGAGCACAGCCTCAAACTCACATCACAATCCTCCTGCCTCTGCCTCCCGAGTGCTGGGATTACAGGTGTGAGCCACCACACCCGGCACTGTGGTATGTGGTACTGGTTGCTGCTGGGTTGAGTCTCCACACCCAGTATTGTTATGTGGTTACCAGGGAATCAAACCCCGGCCCTTGCACTTGCAAGACAGGCGCCAGAACCACTGAGCTAACTCCCCGGCCCTAAACTAGTTTGGTTTTACATATACTTAATTTTGTTTACTTCTCTATTTCTTCAGACTGATGAAATGATATCTTCTAGAGAAGTTAGCTTTAAGAATCTTAGTCTTATGTTTTTATAGACTTTCCCCAAATACTGTAGTAAGCAGCCTTAGAATGTTCATCAGTGTTAACGTTAGAATCCGCTGTTCCTGCTTTAGATCTAGTTTTATTACAGCGTCTGCTTAAGAAAGACAATTCAAAAAGGTCAGTAATAACTTTGTTTGGGATTACTATCAGGATGGAGAGGAAATAGATATTTGTCATATGAGTCTCAAAATGTACTATGATTTGTTTAGATTACTAGATTGGGTGACAGTAGTGAATACAATTATAATAGCTTAGCCACTACTTAACTACTAACTCCCTTGGTAGCCCAGGGACTAGGACTGCAGCTTTAATGGTAAAATCGTGGTTGGTTATTATTGGTGTATAATGCACTATCCTAACTGTATTGACTTAAATATTTATTGACTTATAGTTCCTATGGAGTAGGAATTTGGAGGTAGCTTAGCTAGGCTGTTCTGTCTTGAGATCTGTCATACAATAGTGTCAAGATGTCTACCAGTATCTCTTCATCTGTCTCAGTTTCTCTCCCTGTCTTTCTCTATATAACATATTGTATGATGTAAAATATATTCAAAATATACAGTGTTCCTTGAATGTATGTAATTTTTTGTCAGTTTTACTTGAATAAAGCTCTGGTTAAAGCACATATCCACGGCATAGCAATCTATAGTCAAGGAAAGCTTCACCAGTGCTGGAGAACCTATTTCCATGGTGGGTCAGTCATCTGCCTAGCAGATTGGTGCCATTATGGGCATAAAGTCTCTTTCACATCATGTAGGCCTCTTTACAGCTCATATAACCTCATGACATAATGTGTGGCTTCCCCCAGAGCAAGCAGTCAGGAGAGACAGAGGAAGAAATTAAGAGGTAAGAAGTAACAGAGGATGTCTTTAAAAATACCCTCAGAAGCACACAGCATTAGTTCTGCCACATTTGTTTTCTTAGAAGCAAACCACTTACGAATGGAGCATATTTAGGAAGAGAGAGTTAGACTTTGTCTTTTGAAAGGAAGGATATCAGCAAATTAAAGAACTTATTATAAAATATCTTTACCATCCAGATATTCAATTCATAGGTAACTTGAGACTGTAATTACATCAAGACCTATAATTTAATGAAACCTGTTTGAATTAGAGATAGCTATATAAATGCCAATCTACAAAGACAAAGTGCTGTGAAAACAAGTATATGTAAAAGACATCACACTTTTACCTTTTTCCCCCCTATTAAGCAGTACTGCTTATTTGGAGCATCTTCCAGTCAGATGTCCTGTCATCTCACACTAACAGATCTATAACCATATTCACCAGTCACATCCACAAAGCAGTGTTCTAACTTTTATTTTTCATTGTTAGTTTTTCTGCTAGTCACTTTGATTTGAGGCTGCACCTTCCTTTAAACATAAATCACAAGCAATCCTCTAGAATAATTCACATCCGTCTCTTTGGTTTCCATTTCTCATCCCCTAACCCTGTTCCCACTTCCCACTTCATTACCCAAACCGTGAATTCTTAGCTTCTCAGCTCGTCTGAGATCTGCTCCCAGTATTTTCTAGATACTTTTTCCTTTTATCTTTCAAATGAAAAGATCTATTCTTTGAGTCCTTGCTGAAAACAGAAAGACTGAACCAAAGGGAGATGCTAATAAATACTCTTTTTTTGAAATTATATGGAAATGAAATAAAAATTGCTATTTTTAGACCTAAATGTGAAGAGAAAGAAGATATTATTAAATTGATACCCTTAGTAGACAGTAGGAAATGAACACAGATAAAATATCTTTGCATAAAGAAGAGGAAAAGATCGAAGGATTCAAATTGAAATGTCAGCTCAGTGGATGGAATGAATGTGAAAGCACTAAAAACCATATGAAACATAAGTAAGGATAAGATGCCTAGTAATAATGTTACTATTCTAGAGTGTGTAGTGTGATTCTGAGTAGGAGACTGTGTACCTCTCTACTGCAAATACGTAAGATGGATACACAGAAGTTTAATAAGAGTGACTTGGTTGCCAACTGTTCTTTGTGCAACCATAGTCAAGTTCTCTTACATTCTGCAGATTTAATATTTATTAAATCTGGGGGAAAAATGAGTTGGACAAGATAATTTCCCGTGTTTACTATTTGATGTTGTGGGAAAGTAACTTAGATATATTTGAAACAATTTGAATTTCTTTAGCCCTCCCACTATCTTTTTTAATAGTACATATTAACAATACAGAATAGGGAAATTCATCCTGGTATATTAGTAAAGTTCTATAATATTTTCATTATTCTCATCCCTATTACCTCACTTTCCCTTTCTTCCCTTCTTTCCTTTGATCCTCCCATCTCTAAAGTCTACTTCCAATTTCCAGGCATTTTTCCTTTGTTTTATTTATTAATTTTTTAAAAATGCTCATGTAAGAACAAAAGTGTTATATTTAACTTTCTTAAACAGGCTTATTATACTTAACATCCTTTGTTAATTTGCATCCATTTTGCTGTGAATGTGTGATTTCATTCTTTATAACTGGGTAATACTCCATCATGTACATATATCACACTTCTTTTATACATTGGTGGACATCTTGGCTGTTTTCACAGCATAGCTATATAATTGTGCTGCTATAAAAATGGATTCTTTGGGGCCAGGGATTTAGCTCAGTGGTTCTGGCACCTGTCTTGCAAGCACAAGGGCGTGGGTTCGGTCCCCCAGTAATCACATACAATACTGGCGTGGAGACTCACGCCCAGCAGCAACCAGTACCACATACCACAGCGCCAGGCGTGGTGGCTCACGCCTGTAATCCCAGCACTCGGGAGGCAGAGGCCAATGGATTGCTGTGATGTGAGTTTGAGACTGAGCTCAGAGCCAGCCTGAACTACAAAGCGAGACCCTGTCCCCCCAAAAAAATTGATTTTTTGGTGAATATGTTCACATAACAGTAACCATAGCCTTATCTGAAAGCCTTCTTCCCAGGGAGAAACAGTTTTCCTTAGGTTGTTGTGGTGCATAACATAAAGGTACCCAGTGTGGAGACCTGCCTTGTTATATCAGCTGTTCTTATTGCCATCGTTTCTACTTAATATTGTTCACATCTAGTCTTAAGTAATTATGTCAGCACTGTGGTACACTATATTAGTGCCTTTTTCCCTGTGCCTGTAAGAGTTTAAATTGTCATCACATCCAAATGGACCTTTTTAAGTAGTAGTGTCGTAACGTTCTTCATTCCTCCTAGACTTTACTTTTTCACAAGCTATGAGATCTGGAATATTCTTTCTACTTTGTTGGTATTGGGAGGGTAATGGCTTTATTAAAATATAATTTCATGTACTATACAATTTATCCATTTAAAGCATAGAAGCAAAATCCTACACTTGTTGGCAATGACCCCATTCCCCTGTGCCACCAGCCCTAGGTATGTGCTTAATCTACTTTTATGGATTTATCTTGTCTGGAATTTCATTTCATTTAAATGTAGTTATTTTATACATACATATTGTATACATTTGTGTGTGTGTGTGTGTGTATGTGTGTGTGAGAGAGAGAGTGAGACTAGTTTCTTCTATATAACATATTTTCAAGGTTCACAGAATTCCAAAAAGGTTACCTGCTTGCCCTGATTCAACACTGGATCTGTTAGCAAAGACTCTCCCTTTCTGGTTGTTAAACAGAAGTTAAAGCCTTGGACCTGTGAAGAGTATTCCTAACTACCTGGGATTGTGGTTTTAGTTAGATTTTCTCTGCCTGTTCACCTTCTCTGACTACCCATCTCTTGTTAAATTTCTAATTTGTCTGTTGGCATCGTACTATTAGCTTCTATGAATTTCTACCTGTAGTAGTTTCCTTAGGGTGGTTGTAACAAATTACCACAAACCAAGTGACTTAAAAAAAAACAAAATTATCAATTCACAGTTCTGAAAGCTATAATTTCAAAATTGAGGTTTGTAAGGATAATACTGCTTCTAAAACCTGTAGCAGAGAATCCTTCCTTAACTTTTTGGCTTCTGGTGTCCCATCACCCCACCCATGTGTGTAGGGGAGTATTTTGTTACATTGTGTACCACATAATAAATAGTAGAACTGGGATCAGTTTTGACTTAGAAGAAGTGGCATATATGATAAATTCTGTGGCTTTGTGTATCTGCAACAAACCGAATAGAACTTAAATGAAACCATAAACATTTTAACATCAGTTGCTTTTTGTCACCTAGTGAAAACTGGATCTGCTACTATGAAGTTCATAGGAAGCAGGGCAGGTTAGGTCTGTATTTAATATCAAACATTAGCAGTTTTGAACATGGTAGGCATAAAGTAGTTTTGATCACTCATACAACCATTATTAAATTGTTTTATTCTGTTAAGAATCAGGGTAGCCACAGTGATCGTTTTCTACCAGATTTAGATTCTGGTATAATAATACATCAACTGAAAATACTCAGTTTGTATATTCTTTGTATATTTCACCTCCTAGTGTGTCATTGGGCTGTAAGTGAGAGATACATTGCTAGATTATTCAGTTACCAAGAATACATGAAACCCTCTGGAGTGTACTCTTCAATGATGGTGACTATTAAGATTTTACTATTAGGATCTCAATACCTTTATGTCCTACATCATTGTACAGAGGACATCAAAGTACATTTATTCTGATGGGACGGAGTAAATAATATTCATTCTCTATTCTTTTCTTGGATTTTGTTGAAGTGGTACACTTCATTTAGCTTACCTGTCTCAAGAAACAAAATACTGACACCCACAACTTACAGGAAGAGAGGTTTAATTTGGCCCACAGCTTTGGAGGGTTCAGTCCATGGTGGGCAGATACATCATGTAAAAGTGTGCAACAGAGCAATGCTGTTTGGTTCATGGTGGCCAGGAAACAGAACAAGGAATCAGTGCTAGAAAGGAATGGATGAGGGACCATATATAGTCCCCATGGTCATGTCCCCATGATTGACCCAGACACACTCAGGGGTATGATCTACTAATGTGGTAAATATTGCTTCATCCAGGGAAGAGATGTGTCAGGATTTGTGCTGGTGGTGAGGTGCTAGATTTATTGAATTTTTAAGTACAGATCCATAGATTTACAAATTTAGACTGTGTCTAACAGGATGTGCACTTACTTGTGCTTCTGTTCATTCATTTTCTAGCATGTAATTGAATATTCTGTTTAATATAATGTGCTTCTTTCAGAAATATGGTAAATTTCCATCTCATCCATGTCACTGAGCATCTGATCTGATAGAAGAGACAAAATTATGAAAATGCTAGGGAAGGCTATATGTCCTGACCCCTCTTATCCTGGCATAGTTATTAATTCCATCTCCTTTTATTTTCAAATGTTCTAGTTTGGATAATAAATTATACCGTCACATTGTGAATAGCTATATAAATCCCAGGTTGAGTGTAAGTATTAGGTTGCTTTATGCACCATGGAGATAAAGAACGGTTATTTAATTTAGGTAGAATGAGAAAGAGCAGATATCTTAAACTTAACATTCTGAAATCATGTTCAGGAAGCAGAGGACTGCTATTTAATTCATGGAAATTCCTAAATATTGTGTAAATATTTCATTTCTGTTTTACTGCCTATATGTAGATATATGTTTTGTAAATTATAGTCATTAAAAAAAGAGACTGAGAAAGGTATCAGTTCTCTGGCTTTTTACCATCTGCCACAGCCCACCCCTCCCTTCTCTATTCTTGGGATACTCCCTTTGAACATTTGCTGAGGTTTTTGCTTTGAAATTGAAAAGATTAAGGAAAAATTTAGATGTATTTATCCCTTGCTTTTTTTTTTTTCTTAAGACAGAGTCTTACTGTGTAGTTCAGGCTGGCCTTCAAGCCACAGCAATTTTCCTGCCTCAGTTTCCCAAATTCTGGGATTAAGGACATGCACCATCTTGCCCAGCTTCCTTCCTTTTTTCTAAATCTTTCAATTTTACTAGTAATCATTGTACAGTAAGAAAAGGTTATAGTTAATGGCAAATATCTTCTTAACAAAGTTTGAGGTTGTGTATTATTTAACCACAAAGATTTTCTGTACTTCTTGTAATGGCACATAAAGTTTAATCTTTATTACAGAACCTGATATACTGCTCATTTCCTTTGACCATCATTTAATCCATTCCACTAATGTGAAACTCTTTAAGCAACTTTTTAATTAGGAGAAATACATGTATAAGCCAATACAGATAAGAATGTTTATTGTACTTACATCTAGGTTTAGTTGTGATCATAGTAAATGTTGGAGGTCAGTCAAAAAGTTTCTTATGGAATTGGTTTTTGCATTCTTTCAGACAATGAAGGTACACGAATTTTTTGCTGTTTTTCCTTTAGCAGAGTAAGTAAAGCTGCAATGTTAAGCATCCATTGAGTCTTTTCAACATATAGGTACCAGGAAAACAACTAATTTGAATGCTTAGCCAAGCAATACTTTATAGAAGTATCGAGAAAGCCTCAGGTAGATAGATGCCCTGGGAAAGTGCAAGTACAGAAGTTAGAATCACTGTTTTGTGGAAGCAATGAGAAATCAATGATGACCTAAAGTAAGATGCATTGTGATAAAGTGTCAGTGAAACCGAATAGAGGATGCAGAAATACTCTCAGGCACATTTAACTATTTGATCTTTGATGAAAGGGCAAAAAAAAAAAAAAAAAAGGCAGTGGAAGAAAGATAACTTATTTAATACATGGTGCTGCAAAAATTGGCTATTCACATACAGAAGATTTAATCTAGACCTGTGTCTCACATATACTAAACTAAAATCAAATGGATCAAAGAACTAAGTATTAAAATGGAAGCAACTTATTTGAAGGTAGAACAGGTAAGTGTAAGTCAAAGCTTTAACTTGTTATCATCATATACCCTGGAGAATGCTTGAAAAAAGAAAAAGTGAGCTGAGATCCTAATATCTCCTAGGGCATGCTTTCAGTGACTTTCCTTCCTTCTATATCCCACCACTATCCCAAGATTGTGCCACCACTCAGCAGTGTCCTGGGATGGGAACTGGGCCTTTAAATGTGGCCCTTTGGGGGACACTCAAGATCCAACCCTCAATTTTCCTTTGGGCATGTGACAAAATTTTTTGATAACTGTTTTAGAAAATATTGATATAAAATTTAAGGCAGGAATTTATAGACATGTAGATTTTTATATTTGATAATAGGAAACATAGTTAAAAGTCAGATTTTTAATATTATACTGAAAACTCAAACCAAGTAGACAAACATAAATGGAGCTTCTAATATGAGCAAGGCTCCTGTCTCAGAATTGACATTATGGAGACTGAGGTTAGGAGGATTGCTGTGAGTTCCAGGCCAGCCCAAACTATTTACAGTTGCATAGTGAAATCTTGTCTCAAAAAAACCTGTCCACTGAATGAATAGTTAATATATTTTTGCCAGGTGCCAAGGGGAGTATAGGATTGTATATAATTTTCTCTTTAATTTGCTAAAAGCAGTTAAAAGTAAATGCCATTATATTTTACCAAGCTAACAAGACAAACTATAGCAGACAAAAGTGCAATTGGCCAAGGGCAAATTCTCTGTCAGATAGCTCTAAATGTGTTGATATAAGAAATCAGTTGTCAGGCTGTGATAAGTTTGTTGAATTTCTCCTCACTGTTGTTTCCAATGGTATATGTTAATTGTCTATAACTAATTGGAACCAGTAGCTCAAATAATTCTACTAACCACCACTGGCACAGAGGTTGGTTTGCACAATTGTCCTTACTGCTGGCCAGGAAGTTTTCCATCAAGGCTTAGCTATGGTCCTGTCTGCATTTCCTACTGATCATAGGAAATGGTGTGGATCTTTGGTAACCAGTTGGTGCATGGTGCATCTTTGGTAACCAGTTGTTCCCAGGAATCTCCTACCATCTGCACTATTGTGATATTAGGAAATTTGTACTGATTTCTAAAACTTTCCTGCTCTTAACAAATAGATTTTCTATTGAACAAGAATAAAAATTATTACAAACACCCTACTTCTACATTAAGTGGTAAATTACATCAAAGCAGCTTATCATAATCTTAACTGTGCATAAAAATACCCAGGAATTTTGTTAAGACTCCTTGGCTCTACCTCATAAATTCTAATGTAGTAAGTATAGGATGAAACCAGCTTTCCCCCAGTTTACCCAGAATGAAGATTGTATCCTAAAATATTTAGAAGTTAGAAATGAATTTAATCTAGTATTTATAATCAAATTTAAATGAATTTGTCCAGTAAATATGCATTTCATGCCTGAATTGTATTACCCTCATCGTACTACTCTAAATATGATATTTTCAGTTACACAAGCTCACTAGTTTTTTATTAGTTGTACTTCTCAGCTTTTTGTAGTAGAACTTTGAAAGATTTCTTCCTTCATTGCTTGGTGATAAGTATTGGAAAAATTAGAAATCCTCAAAAAATATATAATTTATGTTGCTGGTCCTAATATATTTACCCAGTAGGAGTAGGTAGGTAACAGCTATCTTTTTTTTTTTTTAGGTTTTTTGAGACAGGGTCTCGCTTTGTGGTTCAGGCTGGCCCTGAGCTCAGCCTCAAACTCACATCACAATCCTCCTGCCTCTGCCTCCCGAGTGCTGGGATTACAGGCGTGAGCCACCACGCCCGGCACTGTGGTATGTGGTACTGGTTGCTGCTGGGGTGAGTCTCCACACCCAGTATTGTT
>PVIR01022487.1:0-28302 GCA_004026965.1 Petromus typicus
TATCTTTGTGCATTTTGCATGTGGCCCTGGTGGAACACAGTAGTTATTTCTCCATTTTGTTTGGCAGCACTCTGGAGACAACATTTGACAGCACTGTGACGACAGAAGTGAATGGAAGGACCATCCCCAACCTGGCGGGTCGACCCACTCCCATGACCTGGAGGCTGGGTCAGGCCTGTCCGAGGCTGCAAGCAGGAGATGCTCCGTCCATGGGTGCCGGCTACCCTCGCAGCGGGACCAGTCGGTTCATCCACACTGACCCCTCCAGGTTCATGTACACAACCCCTCTCCGCAGAGCTGCTGTCTCTCGGCTGGGGAACATGGCACAGATGGATATGAGTGAGAAAGCAAGCAGTGACCTGGACGTGTCTTCAGAGGTGGATGTCGGCGGATATATGAGTGATGGGGACATCCTGGGGAAAAGCCTCAGGTCTGACGACGTCAACAGCGGGTGAGTGGCTGCTGTGGCCTTGGCAGCATTGTGTGAAGAGTGTACAGGTGGGCTGCGGGATCTGTTCACCGTGGGTAGCTAGTCAAAAATGCGAACAATGTGAAGTTATCTGAGGTGTCTCAGGACCTCTCCTCCTCTCATTCATAACAAGTGAAACATACAGGATTTCCTTAGCTTCTGTATTCGTTATAAACCACTACATTTTTCCTTTTTTGTCTGAGAGAAGCACAGGTTTTTCAGAGTGACTTTCATGTGTTCTTAAGTAATAGATGTTGTGGTAAAGGACATGGGAAGGAGACAGGAGGAATTTTGCTGAAATGCGTAACTTTCTTTTTTGTCCCAGCCTGCCTGTAACTGCTTTGAGAAGTATTTTCTAGCATTCTTCAATTATATACCAGTGATTTAAATTGAGTTATATACCTCCAATTTTAATTAAGTTGAAAGTTTCAATGTATTTACTTTCTATTCGTTAGACTACACTAGTCAGCATTTCTATTGCTGGATACAGGACCTGACACCTACTGCCTATAAGGAAGGGAGGTTTGTATGGCCCATGTTTTATGTGGAAGAAGGCCATGGTCAGCCAGCTGCAAGGTGGAAACATCATGGAGGTGGGACATGGTCCCGCAGAACTACAGGAAAATGGAGCAGGGGAGAGAAAGGGCAAGGGACCAGATATAGACCAATGGCCACACCTCCATGGCACACCGAGACCCACCCCGAGTGTGCTTCACCATCTCTTAGCCAGAGGTGAAGCCAAGGAAGTTGATACTCCAAACCATCTGCCATAGTCATAAAACAAAGTCAGAATTTTTATTTCCCTTCTGTTTCCTCTTATAATAGAATCAAATGTTGTGATTAGAAACTTCTTACAGTGTTTTGTCAATGTGGAATACTTGGTTTAATCAGTAGATGAGCTGTGGTGGAATGTATTCCATATTCTATTCATATACTTCTGTTAATAATTATGATTACATTCTGTCCTCCTCTTATCATCTACCGCACTTTGGTTAAAGTGCTTTGAATATATTGTCTCAGTCATGCTACCCACTCCCAGTACCTGAGGTGTGGGTATTTTTGCATGTAATTGCACATGAAGACATTGAGCCTAATGGCTCTCATTGTATAGCACAGAGAAGGCCAGATGCACTGGAACTCAGTTAAGTGAGACTTTAAAGCTGAGGTCATGGACAGGGATGGCAGTGCACACCTATAATCCCAGTGCTCAGGAAAACAGGAAGATCTTTCAGCTAAGCTTGAACAATTGTCTTACTGAGAACTTTTTGCAAAATTGTAAGAAAAAAAGGCCAGGTTTGTGAAGGTCCTGGGTTTAACCCTTAATAACATCACCAAAAAATGAAAGTATAATATAATATCACACTAAGATATTATAATGTTTCTTTCTTATACATTGAGTATATTTAGCTCCAATATCATCTATTTGATTGCATTTCTGATATTTTTCAAGCACATATAAATATAAGAAAAATCATAATATGAAAGAAAAATTCTTACAAGTTATATTCTCTTTTTTAATCACACCACCTACCAATAATATTTAGTAACAAATATAAAATTAGGCAAATTTTACTGGAAAAAGCCTATTATCTTTACCTTAGTCTAGCCAATCAAACTGTCAGAAATTTCAAAACTATTCTCGTCATAAAATAAGAAGAAGAAGAAAAAAAATGAGATGTAATAATGTATGGAAAAGTTTCTCTATTCACTTTATCTATAATTTTCATGGAAGCATGGGATTTGACCTACTCTTTATCCTTGTAGAGTAAGGAATTATTCTTCTCTGAGTAATCCCTCCTGATTTATAAAAAGCTTGCATTTGAATGAGAACCTGATCTAACATAAACAAAACACACACATAATAAACCAATTTTTGATGACATGTATAGCTCTGTGCCCAGATTGTGAGATCCAATAGTCTGTCCTTGGTATCTGCCCTACCAGAGTTTCAACGGATTAGGATACAGTGGGAGGCAGATGATGATTAATTAGGACAGACTGTAGTTTAGTTCAGAGTGCGTAATTTAAATCCCTTTCTGTCCTGGTATCCTTTCAAGCTTAACTTGTCAAAATTCATTCTATATCTTCTAAAATAGTGATAAAATTATAATACTCTATAGTGTGCAGAGTGAAAAAAAATCATACACAAAATTCTACTTACCTTGCACAATATAATTGCTCCATAAATTCATTGTCCTCATCCTCATCATTGCATTTATTATAATTAATATATAAGTTTTAGTTACTACTACTACTACTAATTATTATTATTACATTGGCATAGTTTTAAAACAGCCTAGGAGAAAATGTCAACTACAGAGAACATGGTGTCATTGTAGGAATATCCAAGGATATTTCTCTTCTCATTTTCTTTTTCTTCTTCATTCTTTCCAACCCCCTTTTCTTTCCTCCTCTCTTTTATTTCTCTCTCCATTTAAATGTGGGCTTATGTGTGTGTTCGTTTTTTATGCCACTATTCAAGTACATTGTATGATTAATTATATGCATCAGTATATGCAAACATTTATACACAGATATATATGTGCATACACCTGCACAAGGCAGTCTCATGTTTCATATTATTGCTTTGTAAGGTACAGTGCATCATTCTCACACTTAGGAGCACAGGATGTTCTGTGTCATGTGGTAGCCATTGTGAATAGCAAAGTCTCCAACAAAAAAGATACACATGTGGAAAAGGTAGCACTAACCAGACCATGAATAGGATACTTTCTATGGTAGGAAAGCTGAAGTGAACAGGAAGAGTGTGTCCTTGTTTGACCGCAGCTGGAAACATTTGCAACTCAAATTTTCCACTTTTCTGCACGTCTGTGGCTGACTGCAAATGCTAAACTTATTGATTAGGAGACTATCAGTGAATTTCAGCAGAATAACAAATTCACAAGGAGTTTATTAATGGTGAGAATGGACTCTTCATTCTTCAATGAAGTGTTTGTCTCAAGCATAAACTGTTTATTTTGGGAACAGAGTAAGTCATCAACCAAGGGACCTCTACCTAACTAGGTACGTAATTTCACAGCTTACATAGTTAAAACTTGAGCTACTGTGGCAGCATGCATGCCTAGAGAGGTCAAGGTCCTGAGTTTGATCCCCAGTATTGAAAAAAAATTAAAAATTGAGCTAAAAGTTTAGAATAAACAAGAAGAAATAAATTCTGGTAAAAAGTAGAAACAAATAAAAAAGAAAAGATTTCTATTCTTTTTCCTAATTTAAAT
This sequence comes from Petromus typicus, assembly GCA_004026965.1. Lineage (NCBI taxonomy): Eukaryota > Metazoa > Chordata > Mammalia > Rodentia > Petromuridae > Petromus > Petromus typicus. Next base: position 3,706 of record PVIR01022487.1, read on the forward strand.
GACTATCAATGAGGGAAATACATTCACTAACAAAATCTGTAAGAAAAGTATGAATGTGGGGCCGGGGAGTTAGCTCAGTGGTTCCGGCACCTGTCTTGCAAGCGCAAGGACCCGGGTTCGATTCCCCGGTAACCACATACCTATACTGGGTGTGGAGACTCATGCCCAGCAGCAATCAGTACCGCATACCACAGTGCCGGGCGTGGTGGCTCATGCCTGTAATCCCAGCACTCGGGAGGCAGAGGCAGGAGGATTGCTATGATGTGAGTTGGAGGCTGAGCTCAGGGCCAGCCTGAACCACAAAAAAAGTGAGACCCTGTCTCAAAAAACCTTAAAAAAAAAAAAAGAAAAAAAAAAAAAGAAAAGTATGAATGTGGAAGATACAGTCCATTCAGTACGCTTGACTTAAATATAAAATGTTTTGTATCAGAAGGAAAGTCAGATAGATAACTTCCACTGGTCTTTACCTGAAAGGCACAGAGGGTGAATACTTGGTGGAGAGACTTCAAGGGACCTAACAAATTTAAACTGTGTACTACGCGTCATGGAAACCACTACTTGTTAGAATGTACGAACTAGTCACTGAATAGTATGTGAAGATAGTGTTTTCGAAAGACAGTTTAGAGGAAATTTGAAAAATGAATGAAAGGGAAAGAACTGGGACTGAGCTAGACTTTAGATACAAGACTAAAAGTTTAGAAATACAGTGGTAGCACTGATAAGGAATGAAGGATTTGGAATGTAATCAATGAGGGTTGTATTATAAAACAAAGAATTCCAGAAATTATGATGACTCCTCCCCAGGATGTATGGGAGGCAAGGAATTCATACTTATGTACCTAGTTGTAGGCGCAGGAGTTAGAAATTGTAACATTAGAGAAATCAGGAAAAGAAATGGAATAGAACTTTCTTGCTTCTTTCTTTTCTTTCTTTTTCACTTGCTTTCATTTTTTTTTTGTGAGGAGGAAGTGATGAATGGAAAGGTATAAATGAAGAAGTGGAGATTTGTGGGAAGTCAAGGTTGTTTGTGAAAATCAAAAACAGTGTCCAGGATAGAGTTGTCCGATCTCATCTCAATAGAAGATAATAAAAAGGACTTCTTGGAAAAGAACAGAGCACCAAAGGCTTATAAACTGAAGTAGGTAGATAGTATGGATGCATACAAAACATTGGTTCAGTTCATCCTTGGTGTGAGAATATTTTATTTGCACCAGGTTTGAAAGTTGTACAGATGAATTTGACCTACATTTCTTTGACTGGAACAACTCCAACTATAAGAAAGGAAAGAAAAAAAATGGTTCAATCTTATGCCCAGGAAAAGCAGAAATCTGATATGGGGAGAGCTGCATATCTCTACTAAGTTTGCTGTTGACCAAAAAATGTTTTTAGTTCTTTTTTCTTCCATATTTGTTTCCTGCCTCTTTTGAAACCTCATTTAGATTTCTGGTTTCCTTCGTTTGTGTTATGAGTCATTCAAAGGAGGTCTCGGGTAATTGCCCTAATAAGTCTACCTCAGTGTGCATCAGGGGTCTGCATGCTTTATGTTGGCCAAGTAGTTACCCCAAATTCTGCGCAGAATTTCCTCCAGAGGTATTTGCCTGCATGGCTGTATATGTACATGATCTCTGCTAATGCAGAGTATGGGAGATTGAATTGTAAGGCATGCTGCAATCCTGGCTCCTGTGTGGAAGGCAACTAGACATGGTTAACTAGGAAATGATTGAGTCTCAGCTTTCAGGTGATAGGAGGCTTTGTGGAGGACGCTCATGGCGCATGTGCATGCTATCGATGGGTGTAACGTGGTGTGGTTATTTCATGAGGAGGCAGGAGAGTATTTTAGCCTAGAATTTAAATGCACGGAGATGAGAGGGGTTGGGTAACTTGATTATATTTTCTTTAAGTGAGAAAAAGTTTAGAAACATTGGCGCTATCACTCATAAAAAATTGAGTCACAGAGTTTGGTTTTCTGTCACGGTTTTTAAAACTAGTTAAAGGGACAGGAGATTCAATAGACACAATAATGAATAAAGATGTTTTACTTAGGAATTTTATTTTTCTCATGAAAGCTCAAGAAATGTCACCAAGTCCATGCAAATGGAAATGAAGTTCCGTATTTTTCATGTTCTCTAGGTAGAAACCAGAAAATTACCTAATTGGCATTCTGAGAATTCAAAATTTCTTGAAGCATGCAAAAGCTTATCGCTTCCTCTTCTTTTTGTAATTACTTTATACACTTGGGGATGTGGATCAGTAATTAGAAATTAGACAGAGAAAGGCCTCTTACGTATAATAAGCCCTGAAAAAATATCTCTATGAAGCTGAAAAAGAACACTCTAGAAAATTGGGAGAAAGTTATTTATTATAATGAAGTGAATATTAAAGTTATCTTTTTATGGCATGTTGACAAGTAGTTTGGTCCAAGCATAAAATGGTACTTAAATCACATAATGCCAACACAAAGTAATCTCAGAATTATAGAAAATGGAAGTTTAAAATAGGGAGGAAGATATATGTTAGTCCTGATTCTGCCTTGCTCTCTCCTCAGTTCTCCTTTATTAACTTTAAATGACTAAAGTATGTATGACACTGGGAAGTTTAGGGCACCTAGGCTGACTAAAAATTGTCTTCCTTGTGAATCAAACAATGCCTAATCCTGATTCTTTTTTAAATTTCTTATGTGGGATGAATTATTGTTAATGAATAGAGAAGACTTGATAGAAATAGCTGACAATGCTAGTCTATATATAAGTAGAATTATTACATCCTAGACAGTGTTCTTTGCGATATTACTATCTCCAAACTGCAGCTACCACAGTTGTCATAGATAGTTTAAGTGATGCGCCTGAGCCCACAGAGCTAGGAAGAAGCAGCGCTGTGCTTGCATCTGAAAGGGCTGGCTCCACGTCTTCCCTCCTGACATACTGGCCCTGTGAGATTTTCTCTCTGTCTACAACCACAGATAATCTTGTTTATTTTCACCTAAATGTGAAGAAGTCTCAGAGCAGTCATTCATTGTTAGTATGGGTTTCTTAACCAGCACTTTTAATCTAGGGGGGCATTTTTTAATGTTATCTCTCCAGGTGTAAAGGAAGACACTGAATTGTACTGCGTCTGTTAGGGAGAGAGTGACTACCTTCTCTGGATGCACATGTAATTGAAATTTGGCTCCCCGTGATGTATAGTAGCTGACAGAAATTAACTATAAAAACATAAATTACAGGAAGATAGTCTCTTTGGCAGAAACACATTATTTTTAATATCCTGAGTTCCCCATTAAAACAAGTCAAATGATAGCAAAGCCAAAAAAGAACTGCTTACCCAAAATGATGATAATAAGTTACCTAAGTCTAAGCAGTTCATAGCTAAGAGCCTAAAGACTAGCATGGTGTCAACATGTGTGTGAAAAGATACAGATGGTAGCAGTGATGCTTCTGATGGTACCAGGAGGGCAGAACCCCAAACATTCAGAGGCCCCTGACCAGGAAAGCGCTCAACTGGCTGCAGCTGGGAAGGGCTGCGAACACGTGACAAGCCAGCGTCTGGGCCCATGCTCCCGTGCCTTGGAATGGAGCATTCTAGTTTCCAGGAGCTGCTTATGAGGCCTTGCACTGTCCTCTTCCAGGACAAGGTGCTGCAGTGGACAAATTTCTAGAACTACAATCAAAAAAGACAAGAGTTCCAAAAGTCTGGAGGCTCAGTTTTAAACTACACAAAGGTAGAAGTAGTTGCCATGAAAGTTAGAAAGCTATTTAACTGAAACCTGTTTTTTGTTCAAAAAAAACTAATGTGACCTACAGATATATAAGATAAAATTGTAAGAATCAAGCCCTATATTACTACAATATATGTAATATGTATAAATGAAACTGGATTAGGATCAATGAGGAAATAAAGAATAAGCAAACAAAAACTGTAGACTCTAACAGAAATTGAGTAAATCATATTAATAAAAATTTCAGATGAAATGTAAATGGCTTCTAACACTGTAATCCATGATCAACATACCCAGTAATGTAGAGAGCTCCAAGACTAGGTGTGGGAGGCCCATGTGGCTCTGCAGATGAGGAAGCACTAAATGGTGCACACAGTGATCATGGCTCCTGTGACCCACTTTCTACTTGTGTCCCTCTGCTGTCCCATGGCTTATGGGGGAACTGTGTGCAAGGACTTAACAGTTTAGCACTGATTTTCTTCATCTTTCAAATGAAGATGATAATGTTATCACATGCTGACTCTAGAATAGGCCCTGGCAGCATTTTAGACTTTTAATACATCTTGGTCATTATTTTATGATCATAACCAACTGAGGGATAATTCTAATTAAATAAATGAATCTTAAGGGTCAGGGATTTAGCTCAGCGATTCCAGCATCTGCCTGACAAGCACAACTTCCCAAGTTCAATCCCTAGTACCACTTATCACCATGCTGGATGTAGTGGCTCATGCCTATAATCCCAGAACTCGGAGGTAGAAACAGGAGGATTGCTAAAAGTTCAAGGCTTGCCTGGACTATATTGTGAGTTCAGAGCCAGCCTTTACTACAAAGTGAGACCCTGTTTCAAAAGACTAAAAAAAAAAAAAAAAAATTAAAAGTTAAAAAAAAAATTCTAAATTTAGTTATGTCCCATTATTCCTATGATATTCCTCCACTGCTTAAAAATACTATTTTCAAAATAAAAATGACCTTACCCTTCTTCAATAAGAGTGATATTATCTTTAAACTTGTCCAAAATACTGATAAAAAAGGAGAAAAACAGGTTGTATAATGGCCTACTTAGGCAGTACAGTAAAGAATACTGATCTAATAAAATTGAAACGATATGGTAGTATTACTACAAAGAACCTTTCTGATGAGCAGAATGTTTATATGGAAAAAATGTGAGAATTTATGTTAAATGATTATTGAACACTGAGAATACAGTGTGTGGATTAAATTATGCAGCTCATCTTCTGTTCTGTGGGTTAATTAGACATTTCCCTTCAGGTACATGACAGATGGAGGCCTCAGCCTGTACACGAGGAGTCTGAACCGAGTACCAGACACCGCGACTTCCCGGGAAGTGAGCCAGAGAGGCGCTCACGATGGGACAGTGGATGCAGACAGGTAAGTGTGTCAGCAACAGTGACGGTGAAGGCCATGTGAGGCAGGTTTACAAATAAGGTTCCAGGAGTTTTTACAGCATAAACTAAAAGACCTCTTCTTTTTAATGATTTTTTTCAGACCACTTTAAAAGCCACTATAGTTTCATTCACCAGACCATTTTAGATCTATAATATTGAAAGTTGTGTTGCTTATTTGCATACTTGCACTAATATTAATATAAATTATTTTCCTATCTGGGTAATATTTATTTTTCAGTTCAGATACCCTTACTTTTACCTACATGATAATAATATAAGAATTAAAACATTTCAAATTATCAGTTATAATAAACTTGATGCATTTTTTTGTGTTGAAAATATGTAACTCTTGGTTTGGGACATAGGTGCAAACCTGTGCATGTGTGCCACATCAGGATATTTATATTATTGAAAGCTCTAAAAGGTTTGCCATTGTTGCTTTAGGCTATTTTTGCTTCTCCACTTAAGTAGAGAGATTTTTTTTTTCATACACTGTTCCTTATTCTGATATTCAGATTGTGAGCACTGCTTTTGTGAACTACGGTAAGAAATATTCCTAATATAGATCTTGGGATGCCCTTTCCCATAACATGCATATCTATAAAATCTATCTATCTAATCCTAGGACAGTTCCTTAATTCAGAATTTATGGAAAAGACAGTCAGCTAAGACACAATACACAAGTAGCAACACTCTGAAATAAGGAATAGTTATTATTGTACATATAATACATTTATTATTGTACATATTTACTATTGTACATATAGTTGTACATACAACTTTGTGTGTATTCTCTACCTCTGCTTCAAAGACTAGATGGTGAATTATGACCTTAGTTTGTCCTCTCCTTTTTATGCTGTTTATATCTTAATTCAACTGGAACCAAAGAACAGACTTAGCTTCAGCTCGTGTGTGGTATATCCCGTGGTATATTTGGTATATTTTTTTCCAATGCCTTCACTATCTTCAATCCCCCTGGATTTCTCCCTGTTCTTTTGAACAGTCTAGACTCATTTCCATGTCAGAATTTTAGTTGATGTTTTTGTGCCTGGAATTCTCTTTTCTATATTCCTTATATTATTATTCTTGTCTTAGCCAGTGTTTCCTTCTCAGAGGAGTGTTTTCTGAGTAGCTCCAATAAGCTTCTTCCCAGTAAATTACTGTACACCTTTACCGGACATACTACTGTCTTTGTGTATTTATTTTCTCTATCCCCTACTATACATTTATATATTTATATATATATATATATTTATACATTTATATATTTATATATATATTATATATATATATGACTGCAGAATGATTGTCATGTTTATTACATGATGAGGTTTAACAAAATCTAAAACAGTGAGTGAAAAAAGGAGGAACAGAGGCTCTCTGTTCATTTAGGATATGCTGTCACTTAGCCTAACAATAGAATTCAAGTTGGTAGAGAAACAAATGGAGTCAGAAGTAGCCAAGAAGCAGCAAGAAAACATAGGAGAAAGGAAATAGCTTCTGTTTGAAAATGAGAGATAAGTGAGTGGAGGGGAAGAAGTGCAAAGTGTGTAGCATCCTTTAAAACTAATGACCTCTACATTGTCTCCTAACAGTTAAAAATTGAAAGGAGAGAAAGGCAGGTCTTTCATAAATGAGGTTGTGTTGCAGGAACCTAAGAATGAGCACAAGTGTGACTTTGGTTTGGAAATGAATTGGGATGAACCACTCTGAGGGGAAAGTTCTAGACTGGATTTGACTGAAGGCCCTCTGCCCAACAGAGAGAAAGAAAGAAAGAAATACCTAGTAAATATTCTCTTGTCAAAGCAATAGTTCCCAAAGTACTCTTTAGGAAAAAAAAAAAAAAAAAAAAGCACAGATGTTTTGTGACACATAGTTTTGACAGAAGTCAAAAGGAATTTGGGTAGTGAAAGCGTAGAAATTAGAAGAGTTTTGTGTAAGAAAACCTTAACAGAATTCTGCCACTATTTTGGAACTGTGGGTGGGAATGACAAAGGTTTGGACCTGCTGATCATAAGAAGCTACTATATGTATTGTAATTCGTTTTTGCTTTGTATTTCAAATCAAAAGCACAAGCTATAGCCCTTGTATTCCAAAAAGTCTCTTTCTCAGCAATATAACAATATTAAAAAGGATTGATAGAGAACCACATTTCTTAGGAAGTTATTAAAAGTCCAATTAAAAAATTATGTGAATAGTTTCCTGAAGAATAGCAGAGAACTCAGAGGTGGAAACACCAGTTATTTCTAGACAACTTGAGTTTTATGTGTGTGTATCAACATGCTCAGCCACACAAAATACCACACAGTGGGTGGAAACATCAAATATTTTATTTATTTCAGTTCCAGAGCCTAAAGACTCATGGTGAAGGTGGAAGAAATTTGTGTACTAGGATATAAGTCCAGCCTAAAAGGGTCAGCCATCTTATTTCCTCAAGATTTCTGCCTTTGGAAATGTTCAGATATGGAAAAGAAGGCCAAGTCTGGCTAAACCATTTGATATTTCTGATGAAGCCAAGGATCTGAGCTTTTATTGGCAACTCTCCTAAGAGAGCTACGTGGTCATTAAATGGAATTAAAGATGGCACTTTTTTATGGGCAGATAATCTATAAAAGCACAGAGATATTCATGTAAAGCAGGAGACAGGACATTCTTCCATCCTCATCTACAGTTATGTACACATCCTCAGCAGATTAGGCTTTTCACCAGGTACGCGTAACTGGTGTCACACGTCCAAATTTCTTAATGCAAGACAGCTAGTGGCAATTTCCACCTGCATTCCTCCATGTATCTGGCCTCAGAGACTGAGAAAGAACTTGGGTTAACTGATAGTTTTGAAATTGATAGAAACAAAAATGAACAGTGATGTCACATTCCAAGAAAAAATGATTGATGTTTGACCACTACTTTCTTATTAATGACCTTATCAAAATTTGTCGCAGTGGGATACTGAAGGAGTATGCTAGGTCATAAAGAAGTGATAAATTATACAAACAATAGAGAAAGATAATCTTCATGAAGGTAGCAGTAAAGGTAAGGAAAGAGATCAAACAAAGTTTTCACAAAGAACAGAGTGAAGATGACTTTCCCACCTATTCTGTGTTGTTCTGAAGATAAAGGAATTTGAACAGGCATAGAGAGTGAATTCTTTTACAAAATAAGGTGGTATTTCATACATATTGGAAGAATCGAGAAAGAGATGATAGAATTGCTATAGATTTCATGTTTCAGCTGACCCTCCAATTAAGGGAACTCAATAGGGCCATGAGAGCAGAGTCTTCTTGGAAAGAGCCCCCCAGCTCTGTAGCCCCTGCCACCAAGAAAAAGGTAGCCATCTATGAACCAAGAAACAAGATCTCACCAGATACCAAATCTGATGAACTATGAGACATAAATTTGGGGTTTTTTCAAAGCTACCACATCAGTGGTGTTCTGTTGTGAGGACCCAAACAGAGGAAGACATGGACTAAGATAACAGAATAAGTTAACTGAAAGGTGAAATATTTGTCCCTTTGAAACAGAAAAGGATGATCTACATTAATTGGGAGGTATGAAGTTCCTGGATTTAGTATTCTGTTTATTCTGCTTTCTTTGTAAAGTAGACAAGAAGCATTGCCAAGAATGAGGAACATATGTGCAGATTAGGATAATCAGAAACTTATCAAAATTCAGAATTGCCACTGAATATTGATAAAATTTCCAAGACAAAACAAAGGCTTTGCAGATACATGAAAAGCTTAGTTAAAAGAACAACAGCTTCACTGAGATCTAATTTACATGACAAATAAACTTAGTTTAAGCATGGGACTCAGTGATGCCTCCGTAAATTCAGAGTTGAACAAGCATTTCCACAGTCTAATATTACAGCATTCTCTTGCCCTCAGAAGCTCTTTTTTTGCTGTCAGTCTCCACTGTCATTCTCAGCCCTTCTCAGCCACCTTATATATTTCCTGTCTCTCTCAATTTGCCTTTTTATAGGTATTAGACATGAGAGAGTTCATATGATACACTGTCTTTTACCTAGGGTTTCACTCATTAAGGATATTTTAGTTTACATATACAACCTATCTCAGTAGTTTCTTCTTTATTGACAAGTGGTATACTGTTGGACATACTATATTTTGCCTATTTACCACTTAGCATAGTATTATCTTGGTTCCACTGTTTTAACTATTTTGAAGAGTGCTGATGTATCCATCCATAGGATAATCTATAAAGGGATATAGATTTTGTTTCTCCTTGATAGTTACATACAAAATGAATTTCTGGATTTTGTGATCTATTTGTATGTAACCATTAAATGAAATGTTCTGTCTTCCAGTTTCTATACCACCTATTTCCACCACAAATGTATGATAATTTGCTTTCTCTTATTCTTACCAAAATTTATTATTGTCAAACTTTTAAATATATACAGTGTTTTTACAGAAAAGTCTATTTTGTGTATTTTAGATTGTTGTTATATTTTTGCAGTAGTAGAGGTCAAATACAGGGATGCTCCATCACTGAACTACATTGCTAGCCCTTTTTATTTTTTATTTTGAGAAAGGCCATCACAAAGTTTCCCTAGTAGCCAGGTGTGATCACACACGCCTGTAACCCCAGCACTCAGGATGCAGAGGCAGGAGGATTGCTGTGAGTTTGAGGCTGGTCTAGGCTACGTAGTAAGATCCTGTCTCAAAAAACTTTAAAAAACAAAACAAAACAAAATTCCCCTAGTAAGATGAAAACTTGAAATCCTCCTGCCTTATCCTCCCTCAGTACTGTGATTACTTGAATTATAAATGTGTTTTAAAAACTATGTTCTGTATACAGATGATACCTTTCTTGGTTACTTTTCCTGTTGCTGGGATAAAATACCTAGCACTCCAAGTAAAAAGAAGAAAGGTTTATTTTGGTTCACAGTTTGTAGAAGTTTCAGTTCATAATCAGGTGGCTCTAAGGCAGGGTGGCACGTGGCAGGGAGACATCACAAACAAGAAACACTTCTACAGGCAGAAGGCAGGAGGTCAGCAAAGCAGTGAAGTAGCAAGGAAATAGCAGGAATAGCATGCTTCTTTCTTTATCCCATCCAGACCAGCTGCTTTTATCCACACCCAGGCCTATGCTCAGTGTATTAATTTAGTAAACATGTGCCCTTTATCCCAGGGACATACTTAATCCCAACATCACATACCCTAGACATAGCCAGTTCTGAAAAGCCCCATCTATGACCACAGGAGGCCCTGGGAGAACACCTAAATACAAGCCATAACAATACCATTTTGTAGCTTTGAAACAGTGGTTTTAAATTGTTGCTTGTGTCTAATTTGTTCATTCTTTTTGTTCTAAGTCTTCTTTATAGAACATAAGGCTAAGCAGTTAACACTTGACACTGAATTTATATCAGACACAATCAGTATGTACTTTGTGTAGTCTTACTCAGCAGCTGAGGTAGAAGCATAGAAAAAAATATATGAATGAACTGATTTAGAATTGAGAATAAACTGATCAAGTGAAATAAGATAAGATGACTTAAAATGTGTTTTGAGTGATCGACCATTGGACTTAAGCTGAATAGAGATGAGGGTGAAACAAAGATGTTGTTACACTGTGAGGTAAAGGATTCAAGAAGTGCTGGAAGTTTAGAAGGTCATACACATGCCTGATTAAAGAAAGGGAATGAAAAAAATTGACTATCAGAGGAAAGGTTTTGCCAAAAATAGATGTTAAGTTTACATTTGAGAATTAGAGATTTCCTGGATAGTTAGGCCTGTTACAAACTATTGCCCGAGTTACTGAAGTGGAAGGACCATAGAAATCAATATTTGGTTTAGTGACTAATTTATGTGGTTTTTAAGTCAATAGGACAACATAAATCAGAGAAAGAAAGATACTTTTCCTAGGTATGTATTGGAGTCTATCACAGTTTTGCCTGTATTCTTCAATATAATGACTGCTAAGTACAGTTATCAGCTAATCAATTTAGATTTTTTAAAAAGTTAACTTTTGATATGTAGTCATGATTTTTAAAATCCTAAAGTCTGCTATATCATAGAAATTATTACATTTGAGCTATATTATTTGGGCTCTGTAAAATTACAACCCCAATGTTGGGTTGTAAAATTACAACTCAGAGTTTCTATTAAAAAATTTATGAAAGACAATAAGATTTGTTACCAATCAATGTGTCTAACTTATTAATCACTGTACCTAATTTATCATATATTGAAGGAAAACTAGGTATAAATATATAGTTGTATAAAGTAATCATATCAATTGTTGTTAGCAATGTGAGGAAATTTCACTCTCATTTTAAAGGAAACCATAGAAAATTCTCATAAAATCATATAGAAAGCCATTTATAAGGTTTGGTGCATCTTTATTATTTCTATGCCAGTTTTCAACAACAACAACAACAACAAAAAATGAAGGCAACATATTTCTCCTAAAACACCAATAAAATATCCCAGGGGTCAAGTTCTTTATGCTTGTCCCTGGTCTGTGTACACTCTTAACTCATTTTCTTTTGTGTTGATTTGTCCCAGTTTAATCACAGAATCAGTATATTCCTTTTATCTTAAGTATTTCCTTCATTAGCTTACTGACTTTCTATAGTAATTAAAAACAAACTCAAAGAAGATTAATAGGCTGCGATGGGAATAGATAAAGTAAATAGAATCACTTCATTTTCTAATCAAGTGGTCTGGGTTTTGGCCTACATTTCTTTACTCTGAGTAGAGAGAGTCCAATGCCAAACATTAGGATAGCAGAGCAGCCTTGATTCGATGCCCTTGCACCTTTCCTTTTGCACTTGACCTGTCACTGCAGACCTGGAACCGGTGCTGGCCTGCTCCCTGATTCCCAGGACTAGCTTATCTATTGTGAAGAACCTTACAAACTTTAACAGTTTTAGATGAATCTACTTGTAAGATTAATTCACAGCACATATGTTTGTATGCTGAGAACCTATTTGTTGCCAAGTACTGCGCTCACTCCTCGGGGAGACCCTTATATATAGTAGGGTCTTATATTAAAAGGGTGTTAGAATTGAGATTGTTAAAACCTACAGTGCCATTGAAATTCAAAGGATATGTGGATAGTATCAGTAACCCAAGTTGTAGATATATGTAGTTTTTAAAATGTCTTTTAATATGTTTGGAGATAATATGTATAGATGATACTACTTGCTGTTACTACTTCTTTGCAAAGCTAGTCTTAATATTGGCCCAAATTGCTTATTATAGAGTCAATAATTTATGCATAACTTTCCTTTGTCTGATTCCAATCTGATTTATTAATAAATCGCATGATGTTAATGATGAGGAGGGAAAGATAAGGAGGAGAGGAAATCAAAGTGGTTATAATAAAAATAGCTACAGTAGCCATCAGCACTGAGATCCCTGAATGTGTGCCTACCATACTTTATTATTTAAATGTGTTATTTTGCTTTATTTTTGCAGTGAAGACACATTGGTAATAAATACTAATGGCAGAATTTGAATCCACTTCCTATGATCTTACTGTTCACATAAAATTAATTTGAATAAAGTTTTCATGTACCTAGATAACATTTTTAAATTTTATACTTTGATAATCCCTTTTTATGACAAGAGTACTTTTAATTTAGTTTCAGAATTTTTGGTAGATTAATTAATTGTGTAATCATGATCTTTTTCTGCTTCAGATTGTCAGCATATGTGAAAACAAAATACAGTAGATTTTTACATCTTTTGAGTTTCTACATGGTGGCAGAAGTTTTTAATATCAGGAGAGAAATTTAGTAGTATTTTGTTCTTGTAAGTACTTACTATTATTATGAAATCTGATGTTTGTCTACATAAATATTTCTAAAAACTTCAAAGAAATAACAGAATAACAAGAATGGCAGAAATATTTTTGGTACATGGACAGAAAAATGCTAAGAGACACATGTGAAGGAAGAGGCCATTGGACCTTTTTGTTGTACTTTTTGATGGGAAGCAATAAAACTATAGAGGTTATGTTAGCTAATTTAATAGTTTAATTCGATTTAAGAAGTTGCAGCTAGACACGAAACAGTTGGGGATTTTTTTCCCTTCGAGAACTAGGGATAAATTCTTTTTTTTAATAGGGTGACTAATGGGGTGAGACATTCCATTTGGAGTCATTAAATGAGGGCTCCCAGCCGGCAGCTGATAAATTCCACATCTCCTTCATCCAGCCTCACAGAACGGGTGACGTGGATTTATTCATTAATGTCCTGTGTGCTCTACTTGTGCGTATTTTTCTTGCTTGATTTAATTCATATTTGAAATGTATAAAGTTATTTGTAACAAGATGAATTTTAACTGTTAACATAGCATCCATGTGTTTTACAGATAAATTATAAATGAAAGGATTTTCATTATAAATGAGCGCTAATTTCCTGAATTATATAGTTGTTTTTATCACTCTAAAACTTTTCTGTGGTTACTGAAGAAAGCTCAGAGTGTACAAATGTGTAAGGAATAGAAAAATAATCCATAATCTTTCCATCCCAGCAATAAGCAAGGATATTGCTTTAACACATCCCCCCTAGGTTTACCCACTCTGTTTATATAGTTTGGATGTATGATTATATATACACATGTAATGAATCAGTCCATGATGATAACAAAGTACCCGAGGGCACTGCCTATATAGAGAAAAAGGGGTGGGCTGGGGAGACAGCTCAGTGGTGCCGCACCTGCCTAGCGAGTGTGAGGCCTTGAGTTTGATTCCTGGTAAGTTCAGAGGACAGTGTCTGCTTCAGCTTAGTGCTGGTGAAGGCCTCTGCTGTGTCACACTGAGAATGGCAGTGGCAGAATCCGTGCAGGAATCAGTCACTGTATTATAACGTAGAAAGCCAGAGACAGAGTGGGCCCGACTCAGGGTTTCATGACAAGCTTCTTAACAGAGTTTCACAGAGTGGCCCCAGAATTGCCTTAATCTCTGATGCACAGCTGGGGTGTGGAGATGTAAATTAATGAAAATAATGTCAGTAACAAATATTGAGGTACCCAGCTTTTCTCCTTATTTAGATCCTATAATCTTGTCTATCTAGTGTAAGTGAATCAAACTTATTAAAAACATTTTTTTTATCCATTACTAGGAGCTGAACTTAGCAGTTATCCTACTGAGCTCCATTTCCAGCACTCATTTTCTGAAACAGGGTCTCCCTAAGTCACTAAATTTTCCCAAATGAGCTCAGATTTATAATCCTCTCACCTTACCCTCTCAGAATATGAAGTTTACCTGTGCTCTTGCCATATATTTTCCATGTGCTGTACTCCTTGGCTAGTTGTGGGAGTCTAAAAAGATATTTAACTTTCTCACTTTTACACTGAAAAAGCTAATGAAGCATTAGTAACTAGTAATTTCCAGGTGCAGTATGAAGCCTTTTTAGATTGTGAAAGAAAATCATACTAACATTTGCTCACAACAAAAAGTATGTATCGTTCTCACAACTGCAAAGACCATAGTTTGCTCTGAATTTGGATGTAGGTGATATAACAATACACACTTTCCTTTACCCTGAGCTTGACTGTTTTACATGGAGAGGCTTGATTCTTTTTTTACTACTCAGCACCAGCTCTGTCCTAAATTACCAAAGATTCAAGGCTGCAGTGAGATAAGTAAGTGCTGTGGAACCCTCAGGAGTTACTCGGATCCGCACGTCCTGAACCAGTCTCCAAGCCCAAAGAAGCACCGTGACTGCAGAAATCCTTACTTAATGGCTAACAAGGCTTCTGTATGGGATGGCCAAGGGCTCCAGTTCTAATCCCTGTTCCAAGTCCAGGAATCCTAGTTTCCGGACAGATTAACCCTTTCTCTTGCTTTGTCTGGCCATTTAGTTTTGAAAATACAGAATTAGCTGGGAATGGTGTTGCGTGCCTATAATCCCAGCAAGGCTGAGGTCAGAGGATCCCAAGTTCACGCTTAGCTCAGGCAATTTAGGAAGCCTCTGTTTCATAAAAAAGGCCTGGGGATGAGGCTCAATGTGAAGGCCCTGGGTTCCATCCTTGGGTCCACAAACAGGGTCCAAATCAAAACAAGCACACAAACCAACAAAACCCCTGAAGTACTGATTGTTGCCCTCACCACCCTAATACCTATTCCAGCTTATTCTTTGCTCTTGCTTGTGCCTAGAACCGTGGAATATTAATTCTGTCTCCTTCGTAACTATCGTTCATCCTTAAAGTCTCACTTGAGTTGTGGCCTTGGTCAACTCTGCTCAAAACCTGCTCTCAGGCTCAGTGCCACTTCTTTATCAGATAACTGCTGTTATGATTTTGTCCATATATTATTAAAAGTTTTTACTCTATTCATCTGACTTTCTATCCTTGGCATCTAAAATAGGTCCAGATACACTACTAATGTCCGATAGAAGTTAATTTCAGTGAATAATTGGCATTCTTTCATATAAATTGTTTTAAACAGGTATAAAAAGAACCATAGACACATGATGTTAACATGTGAAGACATTATAGAAAAGAATTTAAGTGTGAGATAATTTGAAAGAATGTCGTACAGCCCTTGCTCCTCCTTTTTTCACTCATTGTTTTAGATTTTGTTTGCTTTAAAAGTCTCTGTTCTTGTGATAGTTCTGGTTATTTGTAGGCTGCCCAATATCTATTTAAAAATATTTTGATCAAGACATTCAGACAGAAACTTAAGTCTCAAAGTATAATAGTAAGATCTATGATGACAATTTTCTTTCCAAATTCTGCTTTCCATAGCTTTGCATTCCATCACCTTATCAAGAAACTGATCTGAGTTTACATTAATATTTCAGAAAAATTTGATGGCTATTGTATATGAGCTTTTTAATATTTATTTTTTCAGTCTTTCGTAATGTTATTTACTCAGTTATATAAGATCATAAAAGTTGCTAACATTTGTTTGCCAATAAAAAAAGGGCTACCCGATAAAGATAACTGAATTTCCAATAATTTAATTCTCAAATCAGACCCAAACTCAATTTGATTTTTATCTAAGCCAGGGTTAGGGAAATATTTTGTGTATAGAACCAGATAGGAACTATTGTAGGCTTCTCATAGTAAGAGACAAAATCAAGATATCATATATGTCTTAGATAACAAAATAACATTTTTTGCCATAAAATGTTTTAATTATTTAAAAACGCAAAAACCTTAGCTCAGAGTTTATGAATTGGTCTCAGTGCCCAGCGTCGTTTGCTGCTTTCACCGTAGGTGTGACTTTCGGTGCATAGTTTGTGAGGGTTGCTGTAATGAGGGACATGTACTGCATACTGGGAGGCGTGGGTGAGAGAAACAGTTTGTCTCACATTTCTAGAAGGAAGAAGGAAGAAGCCTCAGTGTTGGCAGGGTGTGTTCACTCCGAGGGGTGTGAGGGAAAGATTAGTTCCGTGCCTCTCATCTTTTCTTGTAAATGATATTTTTCTCCTTCTGTCTTTATATTGTGTTCCTGCTTGTTTTTGTCCAGATTTCTCCTTTTTGTAGGAACCGACTGTATTGGATTAGACTCCATCCTCATATGCTTGCACTAGATTCATTTAATCTTTAAAGACCTTATCTCCAAATAAAGAAAGATTCTGAGATACTTGCTGGAGGAGGGCTAGGATTTCAACACATAAAATTTTAGTGACACACAGTTCAACCCGTTACATTCTCTTTCCTTTTGTACTTTATCAAACTTGAGTCCTGTTATAAGATCAAATAAGAAATCTGAGTTGTGTCTTACTCTTTCCAGTTTTCTAATTTAAAGCCTGAACTTCTCTCTGGGCAACCCTGCAGTATGATAACAGACAAATAGAACTGTACAAAGACAGTAGAAAGGTGACCCTCCAAGACCTGCTGTCCCCGTGCTGCGGACACCCAGAGGATGTTGTGGATGGTGTCAATCACCTGCGTGTCTGACATTCTTGTCACATGGTGGCAGCATGTAGAAAAATCAAATTAGAAGGAAAAAATGATTTGATCATATGTCCAACAAATATTTTGTCCATTTTTAACAGTCTTTACTGTGATTCCATAAATAGAACAAGAAGAGACAGACACACAAATAACACCCTCCTGTGTCCAAGCAGCGCTCAGAATCGACTATAAAATAAAAGCGTTATTTGAAATCTCCTGCTGGGGACATACTTTCGTGTTAGGAAGTGTCATACCTTCTACCTCAGGAACTGTCACAGCGTGCAGTGCTTGCTGCCATTGAGCCTGGCAACCAGGGCAAGGATGCTTAGTTCAAGAATTCTGAAGAGATCTTTTGTTACTTTTAAATAAAAAATGTATAGTTTTCAGGTATAAAGATAGATTTTTAGTGTGGTTACTTAAAAGTGCTCTTGGAAAAATTGGTTCATAGTTACCAGTGTTGAAAGAATGTTTCTTAAACCAATTCAATTTTGCTTATCTCTGAAGTCTTATTTGCTTGCCATTCATCTATCCATTGTTTTCCTCACTGATAACACTTCTTATCCAGCTAAAATAGGCAGTACTCTTTGATATTTGACATTAGTATCTACTTCATAATCCTAAACTTCCTTTATATTGCTATGATAGTGTGTCTATGATCAAAAATATGGTTTTAATTTTGTGTTATAGTAAAAGACATTGTATTATTCTTCCTCAAAATACTCTTCTCAGTCTGGACACTTTGGACTCCGTCATTCTTTCCTCTCTGTGAAGGACTTTCGGAAGTCTTTTCCTCTGAGTATCTTTAGTTCTACTTTCATCGCCATTTTGGCTTTTGGGACATCAGATGTAGTGAATAAAGTAGCTGTGCACACCTGGTGGTAGTTTTTAGAACCCTGACTTTTCACAGATCATATTTGATAGCAGCATTCACCACTGCATTTTTATCACATTACCCAAAGGCACTGGCAAAGAGAACTTCCAGCACTTCCTCCAAAAGTGGCAAAAATAATAGCAGAAGTGTACCTGAAGTGAGAAGTGTATTTTACAGAGGAATGATGGTGATGTGCTGTTAGTGTAATAATGTGGATTTTTTAAACTTTAAAACATACCATTTATTTAACTACACCTTGTATAAGATAACTTGAAAAAAATGCATAGCCCAGGGCACAAGCCTTTATTTTCACAGAAGAAAGTACTAATTAGGCCTTACTTAATTTTTAAATAGTCTCTTCATCACAGATAACAGAACAACAACAAAAATTAAACCTTAAGTGTTTTTTTTTTAATTAATTAATTTATTTTTTAAACTGGTCTCACATCGACCCTGACAGGAAAGGCACTGGGGGAGTGTCAGGTGTGTCCACTGGACAGAGGCTCCCCCAGTTCCTCCATGATGGCTGCTCACTTCCCACACTGGGCGGGGGAAATGGAAGGTGCCTTTTACTTGTCCATCGGACTGCATGACAAATGCTGCTCCAAGTGCTTAATGTTCACAGTGAAAGATGCTGCTCTCTATATTTTGCACATGAAGCAAAGGAATCATGGACAGTGAATATGTTTATTATACCAGCTGTGCTGTTTTTGTCTTTTAATGCCTTATCAATCTGATTTCTTTCCCCTCCCAACAAACACTCATGCTCTTGACAATAGAAATCTCAAATTGTGTCCAGATAGACATTTTAAAATATGACATTTTATACCAGAATCCTTTGGCAAAGATTATAGTTAGCAAGTTCTTCAACTTAAAAGTATCCCTCTCTTGTAGTAGGTACTCTTGTGGTGTTAAATGACATATAACATATAGGGAAAACCTAAAAGGTCAGTTGAAAGTAGAAGACCAAAATATCACGTCCTTTTAACAAGGAAGCAGAACAAGCTGAGCAGACATTTTTCTTTCATTTTTCTAGAGATCAATAAGAATATTTTTTAAGGACTGAGTTGTCTGTGTGATATAGAGAGTGAGCCTTAAATTAACTTTTCAATGCTTTCTCTCTTGCAACATGCTTTTAAAATAAATTTCACTTGCCTAAATGGTCTCCAGATTAGAGGCTTAATCACCACACTTTGAAAGCACCTCCTTTCTTACTATTTTTATTCCATTGTTATTATAATGACAGCAACTCATTATCTCAGTGGGTGTCAGTATTGATTGTGACTTTGAGATTTTACTTTTTTCCCATTACAGGTTAGTTTCCATCGAAAATAGATCATAACTCTTGATTGGTGGCTGCCTTGGAGTTTTTCCAAGATATCAGACCAATTACTTGCAGGAAAATGACGGTGTTCAAATTGATGAGTGGTCACGGGTAATCTGGACTCTTTTCACTTTGTGCGAGGCTCTATTTTGCAGAATACAATAGTCTGTGCAGTCTTTAGTGCAGAAGTAATCATGGGAGTCAGGTGCAGGCTGCAGGTATCATCAGCACCATCTAATTATATGAAACTTGTTTATCGAACAACTTCAACCGAACCCGTGCTTTTGATCACAAATAGACTAATTCACAATCCTACCAAGCAAAGGCAATTTAAGAGTCAGAAATGAGCCTGTTATGTTTTACAGAATTATTATCTGTATGAAAAGCAAGCAGGTGCAAAAGTGAAAGGCATAGAACAAGGAATAACAGTCAGGATTTTTTGGAGGAAAGAAAAACGTGAGACTTTGTAGAGTGCATTGTGAAGCATTCAGCCACTTATGTTGACAAAACACACAGTATTGTTTCTAATATTAGAAGGATTGAGCATTGGAGAGAGTGAAGTTGATTTTTTCAGAACTGTCAGTGTGTTGGGAAAGATTCCTGGTCAGAGGCAACAGGCTCCCTTGTCTGCTGTTAGTCCCCATCACACAAGACTACGGACCTGGCAGCTCAGCACTGAAGGCTCATACAAAATCCACGACAGGTGCAGCTTTCTGTCCTTGAACAGCTTGCGGATCCCAGGACACAATGGCTGAAGAGCAGGACTGTCTGTCCTTGCGGCTGCTCTCATTTGAAGTCAGCTGGTCATCTTGCTGTACCTCCCACACTACCGTCACATACTCTCATTGTCTCTCTTTCTTTCTTCTGGGAGAACTCTGGCCCATACCTATTTGACCATGTGGGATTGCCAGTAGGGACAAATCTAGACATAAAAATGGGGCTTATTTGAGGCTCTCTGCTGTTTTGTCTGCATGAAAACAAAATTATGTTTCTTGTCTGTCCAAGAGAAGAGTGTGTGGCAAGGACTTCTCCTCTCTGGAGTCAAAAGCCTTGGTCTCAAGCCACCATATTACCTCTTCACTTGCCCTTTGTATCTCTTACTGTTTATTTCTGCCTTTGCTCACACTACAATGACTCCTTCATTTTAAAATGCCAGATTTTCTAAAAATAGGATCGTTAATGAGATCTTTTCTTGGGTGCTGTTTACTCTGTCTCATTCTTTGGCATATTTACATTCTGAAAGTCCTCTTAGTTGGATCTATTCAATGACCTGTGTGGAAAACTCTGTGCACAAGGTTTCAGGAAAAAAAAGTTGTTCTTGAAATCAATTAAGTATTTTTCTTTCTGGCACATTTTAACTTGAGGGTTGTAAGTTACATGTTAAATATTTTCATGTTCTGTTTTAAGTATGCTGTGTATGATTTCTGTGAGGGCCTTGTTAAATGAAAGCAGTATGAAGATCCAGGTCTACTAGTGGGCATTTTATTAGCAGATAGGTGGCTGACAAAGTGACTTGTTACATCTGTCAAATTATAGAGACAAAGTTATTCCTCATCCTTATATTCCCACATGTGCCTCATTATGTAAATCTGCCTGTACATTCCATTTTCCACGCTTTACCGGTGCTGACTCCTTCCTTGCATGATGAGTCTTAGAATTCGAAGCTGTGTCAGTGAATTTGCCTCTGTTGGTTGTCTGTTCTTGCCATACACTTTCCCCTGTTCTTACCAAGCCTCCCTCTCCTCTCTAGTCTCTGTTCTTCCTGCAGCCCTTCCCCCTTTCACATCTGCACCGAGGCCTGGACAGTGGTTTTCTGTCTTTCTGCCTCTTCTCTGCCATCCACACGGAGCCCTTACTGTTAGTCTAGGCCATTACTACCCTTCCTTGTTTTGGTCACAACAATTTTTAAGTCTCCCTTTCTCTCGAAAGGGAGTTTTATACTCTTTTTGACTCGAGTTTTATACTCTTAGCTTTTGATCACTTTCTGCCTTGTGCCGTGTCCATACAGCCCAGCCTCCTGAGATCATGGTGCTTTGTTCTTCAGTTCCGCCCCACACTCCCAGAGCCACCTTAGGGCATGATGTAATCAGGCTTCTTCTTCGCTTCATTCAAACAACCTGACTGACATCATCTAGCATCTACCTCTGTTTTTCTAGCTCACACCCTGTATTGTCACTGCTCCAAGAATAATTGAATCTAACTACAACCCACTGTCACCAGCTGGTTAGAAATCCAAACCCTTGCTGCTTCCTCATATTTTTCTTTGTTATATTCTGTGATCTATCAAAAATTTAAAAAGTGAAAAAATCCTTTCTTGGTTATTCCTCCCACTCACACACCCTTTTCTCCCTTTGCTTATTTATGCAGCAAAACCTCATTTTAACCTTTAATTAAATCTACCATTTTTGTTTTCTAATTTGTTCTTCCCCAGCTAGTTGTGCCTGGAGGAAAATCTTGAAAACCATTCAAATGTACTTCATAGTAAATTCACAAAGTGATTTCAGGTGAACAGTGGGTGCATCCCAAGTCCAGCGTTTCCTGGCCTTTCCTTCTTCTCTTCCCTGAACAAATAACTCACAGCTCTTCTTTCCTTTGTCCTTGAGCCTCCAGTTCCTCCTCTCCATTATTCAGCATGATTTTCCAGCATGATTTTCCCTGAGAAAATGGAAACAGTCCAAATGTGCCTCAGCACCCCAGCCACCTACAGTCAGCCTCAGATTGACCTCAGGTTGGACTCCTGCCTCTGTGTATGTCTGTGTCCCATCTCCTCTTCTACATGAGGCTACACCCTCCATGGCACACTGGCTCCCATCCTCTGTGTGGGCTCACAGTCACAGCTCCAGGGATAGGTAAACTGCCCAGGATCATTTTTTAATTCCATCAGCAAGCAAATAAACACACTCAAGCTTCTCTTTCAAAATGAAGCAAATGCCGCACCCTCATTCCGTCTTGTCCTTTCGCCGCCAGCTCTTTCTCTTCTGTCCTTTATAGAAAAACTGTTAAAATGATGTTTTTAAAAAATGTCTTTATCAGGCCAGGGATTTAGCTCAGTGGTTCTGGCATCTGCCTGGCAAGCACAGGTCCCGAGTTTGATCCCCAGTACCACATACCACAGTGCTAGATGTGGTAGCTTGTGCCTGTAATCCCAGAACTCAGGAGGCAGAGGAAGGAGGATTGCTGCAAGGTCAAGGTTAGCCTGGGCTTCGTAGTGAGTTCAAAGTTATTTGAACTACAAAGCGAGACCCTGTCTCAAAAAAAAAAAAAAATTCTTTATCAATTCCTGTTTTCCTATTGCTCTTGAATCCACTCTGTACAGTCTTTTACCATAATATTCTTTCAGAGCTATTCTTAGAGAGCTGATCAGTGACTTAAAATTAACAATGTCTTTTCATTGCTATCAAATTCTGTACATGGCACTAAATCCAATGATCAATTCTCATTCTTCCTCTGACTTGAACTACTACTGCTATTTGATATGATTAGTTGTTTTTTAAGTTTTCGAAATGCACTTGGTTTTATTTTTAGTTCTTTGGAGAGAAAAATTTATGATATTTGATTGGGAGAGTGCAATAGTTAAACTTCAATTGAACAAAAGTTATTTTAACAGATCAGAAATTAAAGAAGAGACATGTATAAGCAATTCCATCACTAAAAGAATTGTTAGAGTGGTGGGCCTAGAATAGTATTGGACAATATATTACAAACCTAAAATTAAGTACATCTGATTTGATTTTATGTAAAAGTGACAGTAGATGAAACCCTGTATTTGCAGTAACAATTGTATGTGGCTTCCAATAAAAAGAAGTTATTCTTTGTTTATATTACACAGCATAGCTGTGCATCAGGTGCTCAGTTTCACTTGACTTGTCATCTCTAAACCCACACTGAAATGAAGTATTTCTTCTTGAAAAGAAGTCAACACAAACTTGTGGTGATCCCACAAGGGATGGTGCATGTGTCCCATTCTGCTCACATTTCACCAGTCACCAAGCATGTCATATGACTAAAGTCGAAGCCAGTAGGGATAGACACATATGATCCACAGCAATTGAAGATAAATTGAGTATTTATGAGCAATATGTGCTATTCATTATAGTATTCACACTCATTTTTATCCTGTTATGAAAATGATGGCCAGGAATAGATCTAGCAAAAATGATGGGTTTGTGGAAAAACGACCAAGGATTCAGTGAGAAACATATTGTGTGTGGGCTGAACATCAAGGAAGAGATAGCAGGCAGGCTGTCTGAGATGGGAAATTGGTACTTAGGAGAAAGATCAAGGCTGAAGCTATTGAATAGATCCAAGAACAGATCAGTGAGGTATGTAGTTTGGCAAAGGAGGATAAAGAGAAGAAGCTGTAGGAAGCAGAGTTCAAAAGCTCAAATGCTGAGTAAATATAACTTTTAAAAATGTAAATTGGTGACCTAATTACTTTTAAGTTATCCAGATAATTCAGCAGTGGATTCTGAGTTTCTTAATTCATCAAAGAGGTAAGTTGACACAGAAATTAAAAGTATGAGCTTAAGACTTCAAGAATCGGGTTACCTTCCTGCTTAGCCACTGTGTAACTGCTGGGAGAGGCTGGACAATTCACTTGACTTTTCAGTCCAAGTTTGTTTCCTCTTCTGCATAATCATAATAATAGCATTTACCTTAATAGGATTGTTGAGCGATTAGATGAGACTGTGCACAAAAAATGCTCAGACAGTTCTCAGCTCATTTTAAATGCAATTGGTAAAAGTAATATTGCAGCAGAGCTAAAGAAAATTAAACATTGCCTAGAGCTTTATTTACCTTTTTTGAAGCATATAGTCTTTATTTACTTGTGTTTAAATTCTATTGATAGCATAATAGAGATGTTTTGGATGTATATTATTGGTCAATAATATGAAAATGCAAACAGGATTGAAATCAGTTATAAAATGTACACAGTACTTCGAGTAATAACATTGATTTCTAAATTAATTATCCTCCAGTGTTCAATTCTTGATACTTGGGGGAATATGACTAGCAACATATGTATTTATTGCTACCAGGTTTTTTTTTTTTTTTTAAATCAAAGTGTACTTATGCAAGACTACTTAGACAATATTGTTGCTACTTCTTTTCAACCTTGTAAATTTTTACACCGAAAATTAGATGGTCATGAACATTGTTTATAAAGAGATTAATGATTGCTGTGAAGAACTGTTCTATTTGGTTTGGCTAATAAATGAAAGGAAACCTTGAAAATTGTCTGGGATTTAAAACTTGGGAAGATGTATCTATGGAACCATCAGAATTTTTCGCAGCCTATTTGGGGCCCAGATTTCACTTTGAATTTTGTTCTTTTCCTTATTTTTATGGTAACAAAGTTTTCTTAACAGTAGAAAGTAAATAAGCTCTCTAGTGTAAGTTTGGGC
>PVIR01022488.1:0-28166 GCA_004026965.1 Petromus typicus
ATGTTGTCCATTGCTTGTAAGAAAGTCTAAGGTCAGAGGCCTCTTGGCTAATAGATGACAGCTCAGAATCAACTTTGTAAACATCTGGATAAGTGCTGGATTTCGGACTATTCTTAGGAAAACTCTCTAAACTGTGGTCTTTGTGTCTGGAAATAGGGATCATAAGAAATGTAGCTACCTCAGAGAGGTGTGATAATTTGATGAATTATGTGTAAATTAATTAGTACAGTTGCCAGGGTACAGCAAGTGCTAGGACACTGATCCTGTTGGAGTCATTATAGTGATGCCCATTATAATTCAATCTCTATCCGTCCAATATTTGGCTTTAACACAGATACATGGGCTTTAACTGAGGAAGAACTTCTGGACAAAGTGTTACTTTGGCCATGGACATGTCTGTATGAGCCTTGGGCCATGTTAGAAGTAGTCCTGTTTTTTTATATGTTCATAAAAATACAACAGATAACTTTACTAAAAATGCTTTGAAAGATCCAGTGTTAGGTTATTCCTTGATCTTATGGGTTTGATTGTCAGTACTTTTCTCCGTGTGCTTCTTTCTTCAGTTATTTGTGTTTCTTTCTCTGAGTACCTGTCCCTTTCTTCCACTTGAGTGCTTACTGCATACATGCCTCCATCTGGATGTATAAGTAGTCATGATGTATAACTGGTATATTACTTGGGTCCAGTATTTACCAAACTAGAATCACATTTAACATTGTTCTTAAAAAGAACTTCTAGAAAACAGTGCTAAGACTTTATATACTCTTCGAGGAATGTTTTTATGAACACAGTGACTCTTCAGTGGAGGAAGAAAAAAAATTCCATTTTGTATTTTTTTTTTTTTTGTCTTTTTCTGTTGCTGGCTCAGAGTGTTTTATTGTTTGATGGAATAGATAAAATTCCTGTGATATTTCCTACTCATTCTAAATTTGGAATACACCTACAGAATTCTTTTGGCTTTATTGTTTCCTAAGCCTTCTATTTAAGTACAGTCCTAGAGTTTAAATAGAACACTGTTATTGTGGCTAATAATAATATGTGTAATGGAGCAGTAGATTAGATTTCATTATCTTCATAAGCAGGCAAAACCCAGCATGTCACAAAGCCTTCAGTATATTGTTGTCACTATTATGTTTTGCCATGACTTTGATAAATGATAGTTACTTTTACTGACCTGTAAATGGAGTGATGAGCAGAATTTGACTTCTGAAACTTAATGGGATCTTTCTTTACTTTGTCTGTACTTGTGTTATTTTTCTTCGCTTGACGCAGAAGTAAGGGTTCTTTTATCTTCTGCTTTTCCTCTCTCTGTCTCTCCGTCTCTCTTTCTGCCAACCTCAGTCTGGCTTGAAGGTCTATCACTGTGTTCTCTACCCTGGGGAAAATGCTGTGTGGGTTTGTTTGTTCAATCATGGAAAAAAAAATCTTTTCTTTCTTTTGAAGTTAAATTTTGGGCTTGCTAACGGTCCAGTTAAATCACAAGAGATAAAAGTTACACTGACAACCTTGGATGTTTCCTTCTCTTTTGC
Organism: Petromus typicus; assembly: GCA_004026965.1. NCBI lineage: Eukaryota > Metazoa > Chordata > Mammalia > Rodentia > Petromuridae > Petromus > Petromus typicus. The sequence continues at coordinate 1,530 of PVIR01022488.1, forward strand.
CAGAAATAGCAAACTAGATACTCATCTTGAACAAAAATATGTACATGTTCTTCTCCACTAAAAATGGCTTGAATTTGGTCATTCTTAGAGAATTCAGCTCACCATGTGGAATCCAGAGGGGTGCATGAGGCCATCAGTGGGATGGAAGGAAAAGGGCTGATTTGAGAGAAATAGGTGGTACTGCAGAAATGGAGAAAATTTAACTTTGCTTTATTAATAGATTCCTATAGTTTAATTCCTCAAGATATGCTTATTTTTTTTTCCTAAGTGGAAGAAATTTTACTTAAGAGGAAGACATTTTGGAATTTGAATGCTTCATTTCTGAATATATTAAAATATTTTATAGCATCAGGTATAAAAGGATTTTGTGTATATGAATTCCTTTTGTTCTCGAAATAATAAAGTTAATTAATGAAGTTACAGTTATAATACCTTAAATTTGGTAAAAAAATAATCTTTGGATTTTTTTTTTCTAAAATTTTTTGGTAATACTGAGGTTTCAACCTGGGGCCTTTCCAAAGAACTATTTCTTTTTCACATAAAATTTTTAAAGCCATAGTCTTGCTAAATCAACAAGTTGCCCGGGGTGGGCAAAAACTTATGGTCACCTCCCTGTCCTCCCAGAATGCTAGGATGAGAGGCATGAGTCACTGTATCTGTCTTTTTGGCCTTTTTAAAGTAGCTGTTTAGCAAACATTTTAGCTCTGTGTGGATGTTTTTCATATTTGGACCAATGCATTGAGTGGGCTGGAACCCAGGTGAAATGTTCTCTGGCAGGAATTGAGTGTGGGGGATGGGTAAAAGTCTGTGGAAGGCTTTTCATACCAGTATGGAACAGTATGTATATGTTTGTGCTGTATTAATGAATAATAAGGCAGAATGGGTTTTACTGAACATGTTAATTCAGGAGAGACCTGTGTGCTCCCAGGGCTTTGATGGTTCCCTGTCCTTGGTGCATCTATAGTTGTTTTCTGTTGCTAATTAAAATGTTTACTGTTTGCTTAGTACCATGTGAAGAGCTTCAAAGGACATAGAAAAACATACAGTAATATAAACTGTGGTCCTTGAGAAAAAAATGCAAAGATCAGTGCATATAATAGAGTGTGATTACTTCTGATTCTTATTTGTATTCTTTGTTTTTTTTTTTTTTGAGACAGGGTTTTGCTTTGTAGTTCAGGCTGGCCCTGAGCTCAGCCTCCAAGTCACATCACAGCAATCCCCCTGCCTCTGCCTCCCGAGTGCTGGGATTATAGGCGTGAGCCACCACGCTCGGCACTGTGCTATGTGGTACTGGTTGCTGCTGGGCGTGAGTCTCCACACCCAGTATTGTATGTGGTTACCGGGGAATCGAACCCAGGCCCTTGCGCTTGCAAGACAGGCACCAGAACCACTGAGCTAACTCCCTGGCCCGTGTATTCTTTGTTTTTTGAGGCAAGGTCTTGCTATGTAGTTCAGACTGGTCTTTGAACCCTGTATAGGCTAGGCTGGCCTTCAACTAGTGGCAGTCCTTCTGCCTCAGCCTTTTATCACTGGGATTATGAGTGTGTGCCACTATATCTGGCATATTACTAAATTCTGTAGTACTTTAACAAGGCCATTTTTAATGAAACATATAGTTGAAGGGTCAGCAGCACTGGTAACCTTAACTGCTAGCTACTGAAAACCCATTTTGCATCATTCATTGTGCTGAATGTCTTACGTGCTACGTGAATTATCTCAGTGAATGTTCGTGATAATCTCTGATTGTTAACATAATTTTTTTTTCCTCCATGATGTAATCAAGGCTCAGTGTCTTGCTCAAGGTCACCTAGCTATTAAGTGGCAGAGCTAAGCTACAAGAATTGTTCGCTTCTTTGAGTGTTTTGCTTTTGAAAGACTTTACTGATTCTCTGCCATTCACTGGGTCAGGATTAGTCCCTTTTGTAGTTTTGTGACAGGTTTTTCTGGATGCTTGGACACTTGATAGAAAACTTGAATTCTTCCTCAGCTGTTGTGTGATGCAAATACTGCTACTGTCAGTGGACCTGGATACACCCACTGGCATCAGTTCATCAGTGGAAACGGAGATGCAGTGAAAGCGATGATTAAAAACATAGCAACACCCTCAGCATGGTTGCCATATGCCATTAGGCTTGTTAGAGAGTAATGAAGTCAATGGGTCTATGCTGATTTCTAAGTCATTGCTTTGGAGGCTTTTACAAACTCCTGTTATTTCAGATAAATCCCCAGAAACTCAGACAGTTATAATGGGATGGGGCTCAGAAAGCTTTCAGTTTACTTATCTAATACTTTTCTCTTTCTCTCTCCATTCAATCATTATTCAAATTGTTGTGCGGGAGACCTCCAAAACCTTTCATCTTGAAAAATTGAAGCTTGGTATCCATTGGCAACCTTCATAGTCCTTGGTAGCCAAGCATTTACTTTTGACTATGTTAAATATTTTAAATAAATAGGATCAGAGTGTGATAGGATCATATCACTTAGCATAAAGTCCTCTAGGTTCATCCCAGTTGTGGAGTTTGGCAGAATTTTCTTTCTTTTTCAAGCAGGATGATATTTAGGAGTGTGTATTGTGCCTCCTCACACTTTGATGTACATTTATGTTGTTGCTTCCTTCTCTAGACTTACATAAATGCTGCTGCTGTGAAGGATCGTGCAAATATTCTCTCCCTCCAGTCACACTTTTTATCATCTCTGAAGATCATTTAGCGTTGCACAATGGTTTAATTGGATATGCTTTTCTTTCTTATTTAGACAAAAATAATGGTATATTTTACAGTATCTGGGGACTCATTTCTAGTGGCGTAGGGTAGGTGATTTCTGTGAAGAAAAATGACTATTTAGAAAGCATTTATTTAGGGGATAACCCCTTACCATTTTCAGACTAAATGTTTTCATTTAACTCAGGAACAGAGAAGCTGCTTGCTGTTATTAATTGGTACATTTGAATCATTACTCTGAATGATTATGCTTCATTTATTTTGTGTCAGAATATTTTCCATGCAATCATAGAGACTAAAAGTCTATCATTAATTACAGTTGTGCCGCTCACATATATATGAGAATATATTTCCATGTTAGCACAACAATGAGGGAAATTCAGTATAACAAATAATTCTTAACAAAACAGTTGAAGTTGAAAAGTTGTTTGTTAATATCTTAATAAAAAAGTAGTATTAAATTTATGGTCATTCATAGTTACGCATCGTAAGAGTTTTAAATCATTCTCAAATACTTTAGAAAAATAATTCTACAAGCCTGTGTCTTCCACTTATATAAGTACTGTGTGCTATCCAATTGCACTACTGGAGCTCTGTGTCTTCCATTTATAGATCGGAAGCATTTAAAAAATTTTTAATATTTTCATGATAGAAATGCCATTCTTTGGCAAAAAGTGCAACATTTTTTTGACAGGGAGTTTATTTGCAGAGTTGCTTGGTGATGGAACTTGGGAAAGGCGAGAATGATTACTGTAAAATGATTACATTTTTATGTATGGAATTTTACATTTGTTGGTTTTTCCATAAAAATGGATCTTTCCTCATGACAACCAGTGTGAAAATCTGTTCTTTTATATTCTTGAACTCTCGTTTTCTTTAGTTACTGCTCCTTCCTAGAGCGTTTTATCTTCTCACTGGTTGGGACTGTGGTCAAAAACCCCACAAAACAAACAAGACCAGCTTGTAATTATTACAGTATTAGAAAAACACACATATTTTCCTTCGTTGGAAGGAAGCCAGGCCTTCAGACTTTGATAATAGAAAAATAGTGTCTCTCTTATAGATGAAAAATACAGACAAAAAATGTAAGCAGTTTAATGCTATAAGAAAAAGTATGTGGGGAACCAAATTTTCGAGATTCTTGGAAAAATAGTCTATGAGAACTTGTCTTCCTGTCATAAAGCCAAAATAATTCCAATGTTGTTTTTTGAAACCCTAAACAATTTTAAAAGGATTTCTTACACATTTTTTCATCTTATTCTTATAGTGTACTTGTGATTTATAATTTTTGTAGCTTTTTTTGAGTAAGTTGTCCAAGTTTACATACTGTAGAACTAATGGGGTCAGCTCTTGTATTTGGACTTTGGCTCTGTGGCCTATTTTATTTACAGCACATCAAATGTAGCAGTTCACTAGCTTCATCACATTTTAGCTAGTGTCCCCAATTGTGATATCATTAACAATCATATTTTAGCATTAATTTTTATACTTTCCAATACTTGCTACTGATTGTGATTTTTGAAAGGTAAAGCCATGTTCTTTTAGTAAAGGATGTATTCTTTGAAGGAACAGGAAAAAGAAATTGAGATTTAACATTAAAAATTAATTTGCATTAATATTTTCTGAACGACTTCCAGTCGATGTACAAAATTTTGATTTGAATATATTCTGTCAGGAATTCAGGTGTTGAAACTTAATGGCCCATGTAGTGATGCTAAGAGTTAGGGCTTTAAAGGGAGATCAGGTCTTGAGAGCTCCTCCCCACATGAATGGACCTCAAGCAGCTCTCCTGTGCTTTGGCCTGCCCCCATGTTAAGACCTGGTGTGTGTCTGCTTTGGGAAATGCTAGTTTACAAGAAGACAGAAGCTCTTGCCTGATTCCTGAACCTGCCAGTGACTGATCTTGAACTTCCAGTCTCCACAATGGTGAGGAATTCAGTTTCTGTACTTTATGAATTACCCATTCTTGAGCATTTGTTATAGCAACAGAAAGACTTAAGACATTTAATTACTGAAGTGCTCATTTTAAATATAGTCAGGAGAATAAATCTACTTTAAAAAAATACGTCTTTGAGAGATAGTTCACATACCAGACAGTTGACCTGTTAAGTATACATTTCAGTGGTTTTTAGTATAGTCGAGTTGTAACCATCATCACAGTTAATTGTAGAACATAAGAACACATAGCTTGAAAAGTAGTAGTACACAGGAACTTCTGGCTTGTTTTCAGTTTTTTGTTGATAAAGAATAGAGTTACTTTAAAAAAGTACAGGTAGTTAAAGCAAAATAACTCACCTTCCAGTTAGTGTTCGAAACACTAACACTTTTGATTTTTATGTTGTAATTATTTCCTTAACATTTAGAGACAGTTACAACGCACGCTGAGCTTAGGCACTATAAAGAGCCTGCATGTGGCTTTTTTCTTACTGTATCATTGCTTTTAACTATTTCTCCACTCCTAGTGAGCTGGGGCAGAAAGAAGCTAAGTTTCTTCTTTTTTTAAACAGATGAGTTTCCTATATTTGCAGGGGGAACTTTAAACAAATACATTAGTTTGCAGGTTCATAATAGATCATGGACAGAAAACGTTATATAAAGTTTTCTTCAAAAGTAGTGTTTTATATTGAGCAATGGTTTCCATATCTGATGCATATTGGAATTGCATGAATATTTAAAAATATTTCCTTTATCTATTCCCTAGAAATTATAATTAAATGATAGTTTAATCCAGCATGTAATTCATTTGCTCATAGCTCACAAATTTAAGTTTGTTATGCAAGTCCAATGTGTGGGAGTCTTCAAAGCCGTTGTTGAAATTGTAGTAAGCAGGAACCTGCAGCGTAATGTTTTAAAAGCTAGTTTGTCATTTGTCATTCTGTGTGACCCTTCAAGAAAAGAGATTGAATGAGTCAAAGCTCGATTAGAAGGTGGGCTTAAACCCTGATGAAATTCTTGCCCAGCGTCTCTTAAATATTTTGCCATGTTGTTCGCCTTTCGTTCTTGGGACTTCAGAGAATCTTTGTCCTGTGGAAGTTGCTTCCTGTCCTTCCTTCTCTTCTTTCCTTCCTTCCGCAGTTATTACATGCCTACTGTCCCAGCACTGTTTTATACAACAAGGATCTAAATACTGTTTGGAGTCCTCTCATGTTTGTGTTGATGAAAGATGCAAATAAATATTTGTTGAATCAATTGGCACCGTAGCTGAGCCCTCTTGGCAGACTGATGCATGGTGAGCCTCCGATCTTTTGTAGAAATTGAGCCTTCTTGATGTCCAGGAACATTCCAGGCCTTGTCTGTCATTTCCCCTCCCATCTCTTTTCTCTTTTATATTCAGGGACCCAGCCGCTTTCCCCAGGATGAGGCCATTAGCTTGAGTTGGTTAAGACTAGTAACTTCGCTGTTCGAGTCTTCCTGAGCCAGGAGCACGTCAAACCTGAGCTTTGGGTGGGATGTGGTCAGGTCAGATCAGATGACAGAGGGCAGGAAGGGCGTTATGAGGGACGGCTCCAAGTCAGAGAAGAGTGTCCAGGGAGAACTTCTGCAGTCTGACCTGCAGGCTTCCTCTCCCAGCATTCTTTGGGCGCCTTTCAAACACTGTTTTGTGAGGACAGGTGGGGAGATGGCTTGCTCTAATCCCGTCCCAGCTTACCAGTGCACACTGGGTTTGATCCTCTCTCCTGTGCTTTCCAACAGCTGCTTTGATATTTTAAAGTTACAGAAAAATGAGTGCTTTGAAGCTGTAAAATGCAGTGTACACAACCTATTCAAGAGTGAGGAAACAGTAGCATAAGAGATGACATTTTCCTTTGCTTTTTATTCTTTTTAAAAAATTTTGTTTGGTACTGCAGATTGAAGTAAGGACCCTGCACTTGCCAGGCAGGTGGGACAGCCCTGAGCTACATCCCTGGCCCTTGCATTGCTTTTAAAGTCTGTGATTCTTTTATGTCTGTATTTCTAGCTTTTCCCAGCCACTCTGCATATAGAAAACACCTTCTACGTCCTATACTAGTGACAGATGTATTTGTGGTGCTTCTGTTGGAAATGAAGCATGAGGTGAAAGGAAGACCTTGAAGAAAGGAGTTTTCTTTTATTTCGTCGTTGGTGCCACTGTTGGCATCATTAAATTTATATATAGGAAAGTGAGTAGTGTTACCTGGAGGTGCCGTTGTGCCCTGTGTTTTTAGGAAAATATTTTTAGAAGTAAATTCTGCTTCTGCAAGTGTGCCTGGGAGGTCAGTCGTGGAGGCTCCTTCCTTCCATTCAGTTTCCTTCTTAGTTCTTGCACTTATTCGGGCAGTTTGACCTGGTTGTTCTATTTTGCAGCTAATTTATTCTGCTTGCGCCTTTTTTAGGAGATTGTGTTTGTCGAGGACCCTTTAAGTATGCCAAAGGAGTTTCTGTGTGGCTGCTGTTAGAACACAGCTTCGTGAATCCAGTGTCATTAAGCCAGCAGCTGGTGCCGCTGAATTCAAAGGAGCAGCAGAGCTATTGACTGTTTTCTCTAAAAACAGCCTGCACAAAGCATTTCCTGAAGCACTGTGGTGCAGGATTTGGAACTTCCTATCCCTCAGAAAAGTCTTAGAGAGATTTGAGGAAGCATAAAAGGTCAACATGATTGCTCGATTCCTCTTCCCTTCCCCCAGTCTTGGGCAACTGACTAAATGTTTTGCGTTTAAGAGGGAAACAAAAACCATAGTTAAGCAGATGGTCATATTGCTACTTTTTGATAATCTTCAATAATGTCTCGAATTGTGGCAACACAAATGCTGGCTAATTTAAAGCATGGGAAAGTTTCAGAAGTTGTAGCTTAATATTGTAGTGATTGTATGCTGTCGCTAACATGTTTAGGGTCCTATTGACACTCAAAATGGAACAGTCTTCTGTATCATTTTGTATTTTCTTTTTTTTTTTAGGTTTTTTGAGACAGGGTCTCACTTTGTAGTTGAGGCTGGCCCTGAGCTCAGCCTCCAACTCACATCACACCAATCCTCCTGCCTCTGCCTCCCGAGTGCTGGGATTACAGGCGTGAGCCACCACGCTCGGCATTGTGGTATGTGCTACTGATTGCTGCTGGGGTGAGTCTCCACGCCCAGTACTGTATGTGGATACCGGGGATCGAACCCGGGTCCTTGAGCTTGCAAGACAGGCGCTGGAACCACTGAGCTAACTCCCCGGTCCTGTATTTTCTTTTCTTTTTTTTTTTTTTAATTGAAATCTTTATTGGTACATTACATATACACATCATAATTGCACTTCTCAATGGGGATTTGTACCAGTATAAGACACAACTTAAATCTCATTTTTTCCCATAGCCCTACCCACCCTACCAACCCCCTATATACATAAAATTTGTTTCATTTCTTTTTTGTTATAATCTCATTATTTTTCCCCTTCACCCTATTTCACTTTTAGTATTTTCTATTTCACAATATATAACATACAATTCTAGGACTCATTTACATCTTTATTTTCTCATACCAGAGAAAAGATGTGATATTTACCTGTGTGTGACCTATTTATTTCACATATGAGGATATCCTGCAGGTATGTCCATTTAAGTATAAATGATTCAAACTTATCATTTTTCATGGCAGATTAATACTCCATTCTGTAGAAGAATCATAGCTTTTTTGTCCAGTCTCCAGTTAATGGATATTTGGGTTGTTTCCAAGGTGTAGCAATCACAAACTGGGCTGCTATACACATGGGTGCACATATGTCACTGTGATATGAGTCTTTTAATTCTTTTGTGTATATACCTAGCAGGGCAATGGCTGGATCAAATGGGACCTCCAATCCTAGCTTTCTGAGGAATCTCCAAACTCATCTCCACAGGGTTGTATGAATCTACAGTCCCACCAACAGCGGAGAAGGGTTCCTTCTTCTCCGCAGCCTCGCCAACATTTGCTGCTGGCTGATTCTGAAATGGCAGCCATTCTTTGTGGAGTGAGATGAAATCTCAATGTTGTTTTCATCTGCATCTCTCGAATGACTAATGATGTTGAGCATTTCTCTGTAAACTTCTTAGCTGCTCTTACTTCTTCCTCTGAAAAATATCTGTTCGTATCAGATGCTCATTTTTGAATTGGGTCTTTAAATTTGGGTGGGTTGATTTTTTTGAGCTCTTTATATATTCTAGATAGTAACCCTTTGTCTGAGGAACAGCTGGTGAAGATTTTTTCCCACATTGTTGGTTGCCTTTTTGCTCTGTTGGTGGTTTCCTTTGCTGTGCAGAAGCTTTTTAAAAGAATGAGGTCCCATTTGCTGATTTCTTCTGCCAATTCCTGTGCTATAGAGGTTTTGTTCAAGAAGTCTTTCCCTGTTTTGCAACAGGTTTAGAGTGTCTGTTTTAATATTTAGGTCTCTTATCCACTTTGATTTTACCTTGGTACATGGCAAAAGAGTTAGATCTAGTTTTAGTCTTTGGCAAGTTAAAGTCCAGTTTTTCCAGCACTATTTGTTAAAGAGGCTATCTTTCCTCCATTGAGGATTTTTGGCTCCTTTGTCAAAAATGAAATGGCTCAGTGTATCTGGAGTAGTTTTTAGATCTTCTAGTCTACTTCATTGATCCTCAGGTCTGTTACTTTGACAGGCCCATGCAGTTTTCATCATGGTGGCTTTATAGTATAGTTTCAGGTTCAGAGTTGTAAAACCCCCCACCATGTCCCTGTTGCTTAGAATTGCTTTTGCTCTTCTAGGTCTTTTGTGTTTCCAGATGAAAGTTTGTATTTTTTTCTCTAGATCTGTGAAATATGCTGTTGGAATTTCAATCAGGATTGCATTGAATCTGTATAGTAGCTTTGGGAGTATAGCTATTTTGACAATACTGGTTCTTCCTACCCAGGAGCAAGGCATGTCTTTCCATTTTTTGATATCATCTTCTATCTCCTTTTTCAGAGTGCTATAGTTTTCAGAGTAGAGGTCTTTCACCTCCTTTGTTAGATTGATTCCTAGATATTTTATTTTTTGGGGTGCTATTGTGAAAGGGACTAACTCCCCAATTTCTATCTCAGTGGGTCTCTTTTGTATTTTCTACTGTAAATATTTTAGATACAGTAAAGCTTTAGGGCTGGAAAAATTTATTCATGCATTCTAATCATATTTTCATGAATTTTTCTTTTCATTGGGAATGTGTCTTATACTAGATGCCATGCTACATTCTAAAGGTACAAAAGAAACATGTGCTAATATGCCAACACTTAAATAGTACCATGGAATGTAATTTGGGGTGAAGTCAAGTACAGGTCCTTTTCATGTGTTTTATTTCCAAGGACATTTGTATTTCTAGTGGAATTTCCTGAGGAAAGTGAATGAGGGAATTCATAAGGAAGTCTGAATACCCCCTCCACTCTCCATGTTCTGTGATCTGATTTTTTTTTTGTTGTTTGTTTGGTTTTTTTGAGACAAGGTCTCACTTGGTAGTTCAGGTGGCTCTAAACTCACTATGTAGCCCAGGCTAGCCTTGAACTCTCAGCAGTCTTCCTGCTTCTGCCTCCCAAGTGCTGGGATTATAATCATGAACCACCATGCCCAGCATTTTGGTAGGTGGTTATTAAGTGCTGTGCTTGCTAGCATGAGTCATTATGCCTGGCACTGTAGGATGTGATATTGGGGTAGAATTTGGGACCTTGTGCTTTCAGGCAGATGCTGGAATCACTGAGCTAAATACCTGCTCTAAATTTCTCTTTTAGCTTGTCCACTTGGTCTGAGGAAAAAGAACATTTAGGAGATGTTGCTTATTAAATTGCATTGTATTTTAAATGTCAGTCAGTACATAGAGAATTGTTCATTCCATTCTCTTAGATTTAAAGTAACAAAACAATCACCATAACGGATCAGACCCATGAATAGTTAAGGAGTTTTCTCTCTTCTAGCAGCGTGATAGGTTACCCATTTGACATTATCTGCTCGTATTTTAATTTTCTAAAATTGATCCTTGTTCCTAATTTCTGTTGAATCTATTTTAATTTGCAATCTTTAAAAAAAATTTTTTTTTTAATTTATTTTTGGTGGTACTAGGTATTGAACCCAGGGCCTTGTATGTGCTATATGTACTGCTGGGCCTCATCCCCATACTGTTTTGTTTTTATTGTTTTATAGAGAGGATCTCCCTATATATTCCAGAGTGTCTGTTAAGTTGCTGTGTAACCCAGACTGGCCTCGAACTTGGAGCAGTTCTGCCTCAGCCTCCCAATTGCTGGTATTATAGGCCTCTGCCATCCCTTGAAGTTTCAGACCTTTTTGATGCTTTTGAGATTAACTTTTCCTAAATTTCCTTGACTGGTCTTGCATTTATTAGCCTCCAGTCTCAGCTTCCTGAGTAGTTAAGATTATGGGCATCTGCCCCCATACTTGGCTCATCCATTCATTTTAAAACATTTTATGAGCTATAGAAAAATATTATAGTCTTGTGGGTTAAGGAATTATTTTAGGTCAATCTACTGCCTGCCATATAAATAGGGTTTGATCCATTTTACTTCAAGTTCTCTCAGGTTTTAGTGAGATACTCCTGGGCGTACTGAAGTAAGGGTGAAATAGACAGGTTTCATTGGAAAGTATTAAGGAAGTAGCTTGTATTAATTTCTCATAATGATTATTAGGTCCATTTCCTAAATTTATTAATAACTTGCCACCTATGATTCTAGACACTTACATGGATGCTTCCTTCCCTGTGAAATATCTTGTGCTTATCCATAAGGGAAATTCTGTTGACCCACCTAGAGCCTCTGAAGGTTCCTGGTTTCTGGATTGAGGTTTTGTCACTGGAGACCGTGGATTTCTTGATTCAGAAAATTCCTCGGTTTCTTCCTGGCTCTGACTGAGGAGAGCTCACTATGTAGGGCTCGCTCCCCTCCTCCCTCTCACTCCACAGTGGTCCAGTTCTTCTGGATAAGGCTGCTGCTGACACCAGCACTCGAGGTCTAGTTCCTTCCTGACCTTTCTGAGGGTGATGCCCTTGCCTGTCCTCCTACAGGTTTTCCCCTCTGCTGACTCTTGCTCTAGAGCTGAGGCGCTCTAAAATCATACATTTTTTTAAAAGCCTTCTTTTACTTTGTTTTATTCTCTGGGAGAGAGTCTCTTTCTCTTTTGCTCTCTGTTGAGGGCGAACTTGAAAGGAGCTCATTTCCACTTCCTGCTGCTGCGTTCCCTCTGCAGCCCGTGCGCGTGAGTGTGTGCACCTGCTGCCAGGCTCGCGCTTGGCTCCTGGCCTCTCAGCTGCTAAACGCACTGGTTTCCTGAGTCGGCATATTTGACCTTGCTTTCACATTTGACATGGTCAATTGCTTGTCTTTTTAATTTCCTTCTCTGGTCTCGTATCCTTCCTATGCTGCTGATACCACTGCTGCTACTGCTTCTCCCCTCCCCCCTTCTTCTCTCTTTTAAACACAACTTGTCTCACAGTTCTCAAGGCTAGAAGTCTGAGATTGAAATGTCTGCATAGTTAGATTTGAGTGAAGTGCTCTTCTGGGTTGCAGAGGACTGGCCTTGTATCTACATGAGGCAGAGACAGTACAAGGGAGTTCTCTGGTTCCTCCTCCCTCCCCTTTCCTCCTTCCTCCCTCCCCTTCCCCCGCTGTCCACTTCTGTAATGCCTAAAGGATGGTGAACATGTGATCTGCCACTGAGCTACATCCCCAGCCTTGAATCTCTTTTGTAAGGACACTAACTCAATTAATGACTCTAATCTCCACCCTGTTACCTAAACTCCCCACTGCCTCACTTCCTAATACTTCACTTTGGAGTTTCATATAAATTTGTGGGACACACACACATGCAGTGCGTAATGCAGCAGAGAGATCTTTACTTCAGTGCACTGTAACTTGTTGTAGTAAAATTTAGAGTTTCTCCTGGTGTGGTGGTGAATGCCTCTAATTCGAGCACTTGGGAGGTGGAGGCAAGAGGATTACCATGTGTTCAAGGCCAAACAAGGCTACATAGTGAGTTCAAGGCCAGTCTGAACTCCATGGTAAGATCTTGAGAATGGCTGCCATGTCAGAAGTAGCCAGTAACAAATGTTGACGAGGCTGTGGAGAAAAGGGAGCCCTTCTCCACTGCTGGTGGGAATGTAGACTCGTACAACCTCTATGGAGATCAGTGTGGAGATTCCTCAAAAAACTAGGAATACAGGTCTCATTTGACCCAACCATCGCTCTGCTAGGTATATACACAAAGGAATTAAAAGAGTCATTTCACAGCGACATATGTGCACCCATGTTTATAGCAGCTCAGTTTGTGATTGCTAAGTCTTAGAAACAACGCAAATATCCATCAACTGGAGACAGGACAAAGAAGATGTGATTATTTTATAGTATGGAGTATTACTCTGCCACTAAAAATGATAAGATTGAATCATTCACACACAAATGGATGTACCTTGAGGATGTCCTGTGATCTGTTTATTTCACTTATTCCAATAGCTTCACGTTCTACCACTTGGAAATACACTTCTCCACCTTTCTTGAGTGCTGGACTTAGATAGTCAGCTCCCAGCTGGGTTCTTTTTCTGTTTTTTCAAATGCCTTCATTTCCTATCTTTCTTTCATGAAACTCTGACAACCAGGTGCTAAATCCTTTAACTTGAGGCTTGTCTTAAAGGCATTATTCGCCCTTCTGTCTGTTTATTTCTTATCAGTCACCAAGTCATACTGATTTTACCTTTAATATTATATCTTTATCCTTCCATTTTTATTAGGTCATTTTCATAATCTGATAATTGAATGCTTCCTACATTACCTCCACTCCTTTGTTTAAACTGCTGGAAGGGATGCTAAAGTGTAACTTTGGCCATTATTTTCTTTAAAATATTATGATTCCTCATAATCGATGGTCTAAAACTTAGAAAACTTTATCACTGTGATCTTCCTCCCCTTCTGGTCTTTGCACTTTTCCACTGAGGGAATTCTCAGCCTCTAGATGTCATCGCTTTCCTGAGCACTGCCCTGGCTTTATGCTCGGGTACAGCCTGCCTTCCTGCCCAGTTCACATCACCTGAACTCTTTTGTCAATTCTAAAGTCTCACCATCAACTTACCATCTTTTGATCAACCAATATATATATATATATTTTTTTTTTTAAATTTTTTAAATTTAAATTTTAATTTTTTTTTAGGTTTTTTGAGACAGGGTCTTGCTTTGTAGTTCAGGCTGGTCCAAAGCTCAGCCTCCAACTCACGTCACAGCAATCCTTGTGCCTCTGCCTCCCAGTGCAGGGATGGATTACAGCCACCACACCCAGAACTATGGTATGTGGTGCTGATTGCTGCTGGGTGTGAGCTCCATGCCCAGTATTGTATGTGATTTCTGGGGATCGAACCCTGGTCCTTGCGCTTGCAAGACAGGTGCCAGAACCACTGAGCTAAATCCCCAGTCCCAACCAACCTATATTTTTATGCTTCCTAGAATACATTTCTTAGAGTGATTAGTGTGATGTACCGTGTTATTCCTTAGCTGCCCATCTCCCCTGTTACACCTGACCCCTGGGAGAACTAAGCTCTTGAACTCTGTTTTACTTAATAAAGTCCTTAATAAAGTGTCTGGCACTTAGTAGGCGTGCCACTGAGTATGCTGGAGCTTTCTGACAGAACAATTAAGAATCAAATGTCTAAAGTTGGTGACAGTAGAGAAGCACAAAAATGATAATACATGTTGTCAGTATTTTGTTTTAATATGAAACTAAAATGATCTTGGCCAATGTTGGATTGAAGGTCTAGATACTGGTGTGGATACACAGATATAGTTCAGTATTATCTTTCTATAGAAAGTGATGCTTATTATGGATTATCTGTTATCTCTAATTTGTTTAAATTAGAAACTTTTGAAGATATTTATGATTTATTTTGTTGTATAATCATGAGACACTTTATTCAATGGCAATTTCAAAATCTTTTATGGTTGACCGTTTGACATTTTCAATGTATTTAACTTCTCATCTAAAAGGTTTTGTGCTCCTTTTTGTACTCCTAGTTTACTTCCTTAAATCTTTTATCATTTAGCTAAATCATATTTCAGTATATTATTTATTATACAAGCAGGTTAGGATAAAGACCATTCTTACTGAAAAAAATCGCTAATCCACAGAACAGAGGTTTTCCTTTTGCTCAGAGAAGAGCAGACTGGGAGTGTTCCAGGTGTATCAGTCAGTATGATTTACCAAGGGAATAGAGACTATTGTTTACTTCAGGCAGTTAGATAAGTGGATGTTGGTTAAAAAGATCCTACCATATTTGTCAGATCAGGAACAGAAGGGCATTTTTCTCTGTTACTTGGCATGTTGGTAGCTTAGAAGAGCTTAGTACAAACTTGTGTACTTCCCTGTGCACCTCTCCCCTCATATCATTTATAATAATGTTAAAGAATCCTCTCTCAGAACTTGTCTCCTGGAAGTCTTCTTGTGTAAATATCCCATTTTCTGTTGTTTATTTACTGTTTTGGCCGTGGTTAGTGTAATGTGTTAAATGAATCTTGGATTTTAGTCTCCTAGTTAGCTTTCTGTCATTGTGACAAAAGTATCTGAGGCAGTCAACTTAAAAGAAGGAAAGGTTTATTTTGGCTGCTGGTTGTATGGTTTCTTGTTTCCACTTCTCGGGGGTATGGCTAGGCAATACATCATGGGGGAACTCCAGGCAGAGGAGGCTGTTCATCTCATGGCAGACTGGAAACAAAAGAGAAAAAGGCAGGAGTTTCCTACAGGCCCACTTCAGTGAGCTAACTTCCTTTCTCCAGGCTCTACCTTCTGAGAGCCTCCTAGCTTCCCAGGAATATTATAGGCTGGTGGCCAATCCATTAGCCCAATGGGCCTTTGGGGACACTCTACATTCAAACTCTAGGATATAGTAATTTTTATAGTCTACATCTGCTAGTGGCCAAGTAGAGTACTCATTATACCATTAACTTCTGGTTGCTTTTCCTTGTGTTTTGTTCCATACTGGAATGATGCTTAGGCACCCTGCTGATAGCTACATCCTTCTTTGTAGAGGCCAGTTGTAGGTTACATTTTTCATTTGCCTTAATATTTACTTTAAAGATTCTACCTTGAGTCATTAACTGTGGTAACACCAATCAAATTTTTGATTTGTGAGAATGAGCTATGGATTCTTGTTTAGAATCCACCATATTTGTCAGATCAAATATTGATCTGACAATATTGGTTAATTCTAAAGTTAGAATTAACTTTAGATTTTTCCTTGGTCACTATTTGATATTTGCTTCTTTAACTTATTTTAAAAGATAAATTGGTAATTATGAAATGTTAAGACTTCTCTTAGTAAATACCAAGGAACCTTGTTCAGTTTTATACACACATTTCTTTTTCATACAAGCTTTGGAAAATCCTTTATTTTTAAAAGGTTTATCTTAATAAGCAACATTGTTTTATTGTCTTTGGAGTACTTTGCAAGGTTACTCAAGTTCTTTCTTGGCAGGCTCAATTATTAGTTTGTACTTGACCTGCTAAACTTTGTAGGTTTTCTTGTATTTCTTGATAGAAGGATTTTCATTCCAATTTTTGGAAAGCAGTTATTTATTTATATTCCTGCTTGCACTGCCTTCTAAATCCTTGCCTAGGGTCCAGTCTTTCTGGTCCTATGCAGCCATTTATTTTTGGCTATAGCTTAAAGTCTTTAAAATGTTCTTCAAAGTACCTATGGTTTATTTTCTTAAATTGCACATTTCCTGTTGAGATATAATTCCCCTTCTTAAGAATTGATTAGGAACCAATCTTCCAGGCCAGAGTGAGACTGTCATCTATTTTGGGAGGACTTGTCCAGTAGTTATCTTTTTTAAATAAGCAAAACAGGAAGTGGTGTATACTTGATAGGTTACATTACCACTACTACTCATGGTATTTTCTTTTCAGATCTTCACTAAAACTAGAATGTTTTCCAAAAGGATCATAAAAGTAATATTTTATATTTCAATATAGAGGATCTTTCAGTGATATATATGTGTATACATATATATCATTTGGTAATAGCTATGATTGATAAAGGGAGAAATTATTTATGGATAAAGAAAAGTTGGCCCAAGAAAGCAAATATCTGAGGTATGGTCCTGGTTCATTAGACTTTTTGAGAGTGACATAGTTCAGCCTGAAGCTGTATTCATTCAGTTCTGTATTTCTTCTTCAAAACTACGTCGTTTTAGTATTGCCTGCAAGTCTGTAGGCATGCTAGACACTCATGATAACTCATTTTACCTTTATGCACATACTTGCTCCTGCAAGAGACCTCCAGCCCCTGTCCACATCTGCTCTAATCCCTTTAAGTCTGAATGCCAAGGGGCATGTTAGATACTCCTGAATCACAGAATCAGTGAGTTACCGTAAAGAGTCTTCCCATTTCTGTCTCTCCTTTGCCCATATCCACCTCTTCATAAGTCCCTTAGAGGTCCTCATCACTGCTCCCTCACACTCCTGTAGGAATCCTGCTGCCATATGTCTTGAGAAATCGTTCAGCACCCTCTGTGTTGTCAGCCCCTGGCTAGATGGAAGAATGTACCTTCCAATCACATGTGGCAGCCAGAGTCCCAAGACACTTGTACACGCTCATCCCCTCACTCTAGTGTGGAGAGCAGTACAGCACAACACTTATAGCCACATCCTTAAACCAAAAAATAGAACTTTTCATGTCACTGGATGTCTAGAGATTGACCACATCTCCATGCAGTCATTGGTCTCATTCCTTTCAAGTTCCTAGGAAGTCTTGGATATAAACGAGGGTACAGCTAAGTTAACACATAATAAGATTTAATTTTGAAATATGATAGTGGGTGGCTGGTTCACATTTGCGTTTTCTCACTGTAAAAATATATACTTTAGTGAGTATGTAATTCAATATGAATTCGCATGTAAATTAACACTGTATGTGAGTGGGTAGATGAATTAGACCTTGCAATGTGTGAATTGTATGTAAAAATCAAATAGTATATGCACATGTATATATGTATATGAATCAGAGTAGTAGAGTATGCGTGTGAATCAGATGAACAGTAGAATGTGTATGAATCCAGGCTCTGGTATATTTATGTCTATAACCATGCATTTCAACAGGAACAAGATAATGTTTGCATGGGCTTATATACGTCAGATTCAGAATAGTATAATAAGAAAATAAAGCTTTATGTTGATTTCACATAATTAACTTATTTGATCTCAGTATAGCTGAATATCTTTATTTCTGTAACTCATGCAGTCTATGTAGCTGTTATTAAAAAATGTGAGATTTTTAGATCTAAGATCTTGCTAAGGCTTAACTAAAGTTTTTCTGGTTCTGATATTTGGTTGTTAGAGTAGTTATCATGACAAACTACTCAGCCTGCTCCAGGGATGGGGAACCTTTCAGAGACCAAGTGCCCAACTGCAAGACCAAACTCATTTATTTATTGCTATTTGCCCTTACTACAACTAAACCTGATACTAATGTTTTGGTGTAGAAAGAACAACTCATATTCTAACTTCTTTTGCATAAAAGCAAAATGCAGTGACACATGTGCCATAGGTTTACCCACACCGGATCCCTGTGGGAATTATTTTTTCCTAAATGTAATAACATTTATGATTGACCTTTCATCATCCACACTGCATGTGTCTTTATTAGCTTTTACAGGAGAGAGACATGATAACTCTTAATTTCATGGCATTTCTGTGAATTATACCCCAAACACTCTTGGTTATTATAATTAAGAAAATGTAATCATTCCTTTGATATACATCAAACTAAAATTTGTAATTAATCATATTAATGTAAGCAAAATAAATTATAGCATGTCATGACTCACCTTGCTAAGTCTAGGTGGCTGTGTAGTATTTAACTCAAAATGACTGATTGGTTGAGTGTGGTTACCCCTGCATGTTATCCCAGCACTCTGTGGGATAGGCTGAGGCTGGAAGATGCAGATTAAGGCCTGCCCTGGGCAATTTCATGACTTACTGAGACCTCTCAAAATGGAAAATGACTGGGATGCACTCAGAGCTAAGGTCCTGGATTGAGTTCCTAGTATCTCCTCCCCGTCCAAATAAAGACGAGAAATTCTTAAAGACCATCTTGGTTTCACCTTTACCTCCATGACAGTGTTTATGTTGACCAGATAATTATATGACAAGGCATTTTTAAATTCATTGTCACACGTTTGCTGAAAAATTCTCTGTGATGCTTCAGTTGGGACTGGTAGAGAGAGGGTTTCCCGTCATGACTGCAAGTTGTCAATACTTCTTAGATGCCCTTCTGTAACTAACACTGATCTGCCAGGAACTGAGGGTGGTGGGTGAGAGGCTTCTCATTTTCTCCCTTTTGGGACCATGATCACACCCTTTGAGAGGAACCATCCTAAACCAGTGAACCAGATGATTTCATTAGCTCTGTGTCCAGAGGGTCATATGGAAGCTTTTTCTGTGGGCATAAATCATGTGTCCTTAGGGCACTGAAGCAGTTAATCCAAGTACTCTCTTTTGGAATCAAAGTGCAGTGCAGACGTAGCGCTGAGTTATGATCCTGAGACATCAGAAGTCTGATTTTTTCTCTAGAATATTCTCTTACTAGTCTGTGGGACTTAGAAAAAAGAATGAAAAATTAAGGGTAGATTATAAACATTAACATAAAATTTGGCAATCTGATACAGAAAAGCACTTTTGATTGCATGAATACCTTAGATTTTAAAAAACAAATTCAAATTCTTCTGAACACTAATCTCTGAAGCTAGTTGTGGTGGCAAAAAAACAAAACAAAACAAAAAACCCAAAAAAACCCAAAAACAAAACAAAACAAAAAAACAGCCTTTCAGAGACCCTTTACCATTAGCCATAGTAATTTATTTTTACTTTGATACTTCATGTTGGCTTTTTGTGCAGTAAAGATGAGAAATAAGATTTAGAATTTTTCGTCTGATTATCAGTGATTACTAATATTTTCCAGACATTTGGCCCTAAAATGAATGATACATGAATGTGTCACTTAGGATTAGCTTACATAGCAGTTTTGATGTCCTTGAGCTTGAATTATTACACAGCCTGGATCGTGGTGGCTGGCTTTATGTGACCTCTTTTAGTGCAGCGCTTTGTGGGCATTCTGAGATATTTGCATTGCATTTGTGCTGCATTGAACTTCGGAAAGGAGACTTTCTCCACAGTCATACTGAAACTAAGTATTCATATTAAGGGCTGGTGGGGAAAGAAGAAAATGCCTTCCACACAGGAGCAGACTGCATTAGCATTCTGCCAACTGGCCTGTTTGTGAGAACTAGTGAAGTCATCAAGTCTGAGCTATTTTAATACCCTGACATGGTGCAGTGAGGCTGCTGGAGGTGCTGCAAAGAGGAACCTCAGAGAGGCAGGTTTTCAGAAGCAGCGAGCATCACCATGTCACTCTGGCAGGGCCCGATGGCTCCTGGAAGCAGGGGACAGCGGAAGGATGGTAACAGATCTCACATTGTCAGGAGACAAACATGGCCATTGGGACAAGTGGTGATGGTCAAGGGCAATCACGGAGGGGGAAGCTGGAGACAAAATCTATTCTTACAGAGCCCTCCTCCCTTTAGCTCAGAGAAGGTCGGAAATCAGCTGTTCTCTGCTGGAACAGTCCTGTAAGATTCTGAGCCAAAGAAAGCAAGCAGGACTCACATCACTTACAGGTTACCAGCATACTTGAAACGAACAGTACCATCTCATACAGGAAGCTGCCTCAGAAGAATCTCAAAATAGGAAGAAAACTTGGCAGGTTGCATTTTGGATCCTCTTGAAAATGATCTATCATTTGTGAAAAATTGATTTTTGGCCTGAAATACTTTTTAATTGTTTTTACTCTGCATTGTGAGCTCTGTTTATACAAATCCTTAATTAACAAAAGCACAAATGAACATTTGATTATAGAATCATTTATCTGTTGGTTGTTGTTTTTATCCAGTGGTGAAAAGTCCTGAACATATACACAAAGTTTCATCCCTTTAGGAACCCAGAAAAAGTCCAGATATTTCAACCAAATGAATTTAGGGATCATGAGATACCCACGTTTTGAGGATAAGAAATGAAATTCTTCAGTTCCACCAATGAAAGTATTGTATATCAGATTCTAGAAGCAAGAGGCACTCATTGCATAGCTTTTTATGATAAAGAGAAAAGCAACACTGATACTCCTTACCTCAGTGCATACAGGGGTCAGACTTCAGGCCCAATTTAGCAATGACAAGCCAGAGACAGGAAGCTGCCTTGTTTATTAGAAATAGGGTAACCACAGTCTCAGTGTAACCACTGATGGATCCTGCCCAGTGCTTTCATCCTGAGCAGCAAGTGCTAGTGCCCCCTTCTCCTGCAACAATAACTATTTATATATTACTAAAACACACAGTCTTTTTACTTTTTTATTGTATTTTATTGTGAAATAGGTACATTTTGTATACATATCATGATCACACCTAACATTGAAAATTTGTACCACTGTATGTCATGACTTGTTTCTCCTTTTTCCCATTCCCTTAGCCACCCTATAACCCCCCACCCCCATATACATAAGGTTTGTTTCCTTTTTATTACTCTCACAATTTTTTCTTTCCCCTCATTATTTACCCCTACCCCCATTTCCCTTTGAATATTTTCTATTTTACAGTATCCACCATATGTTCTAGAACTCATTTACATTTTCAGTTTCTCATATCAGAGAGAAGATACAGTATTTATGTCCTGAAGGTATATCCATTTGAGTATGAATGACTCAAATTTGTCATTCTTTATGTCAGAGTAATACTCCATTCTGTAGAAAAACCACATCTTCTTCATCCAGTCTCCAGTTGATGAACATTTGGGTTGTTTCCAGGATGTTGCAATCACAAACTGAGCTGCTATAAACATGGGTGCACATATGTCCCTGTGATATGAATTTTTCAATTATTTTATGTATATTCATAGCAGGGGAATAGCAGGGTCAGATGGGACTCTATCCTAGTTTTTTGAGTTACTTCTTAAAATGTATAGTTAAAAGATTTCTTGTTTAGAAACAATTAAGTTTCCAAAGCTATCCTATAAAGCTAAAGTTTGTGCACTGCCTGGACTTGTGCATTCCTAGGTACTTTCTTCTTCCTATTCCACAAGACGTTCTTTCATTTTGTCATCATGTTCCAGAAGGAAAAGAATACGATGGCCTTGGATAGCTGGGAATGTGGGGCAAATGTTAAATTTCCTGCTGTTTGGTTCAGTATAAAGCATCATTTAGAGCATTTTCAGTTACAGATGGAGAAACAGAGCAGAAGTATCTTTCTTATCCAAAGTACCACACTGAGCGGGTGGTGTGGAAATTTGATGGGTGTAGAATCCGAGTAGGTTCAAGAACTAGCTTGCCACTTACTGGGAGGAATTAGGAATGATTGCATATTAAATCTTTCTCTCATCAGAGATACTTAAGGATTGCAAAATTGGTTATAGTGAATAAAAGCTATAGAATCCACCTGTCTGTGTTTGAAACCTATTCCTTCCCCTACTGCTGTGTGACCTAGACAAGTTACTTAGTGTATCAGGGCCTCAGTTTTCTCTTTTGTAAGATGAGCTTAATCAAAAACCTGACCTAGAAGAATTATTGGTGAGGTTCTTAATTAAAGAACCTTTGGTGAGGTTTTGTTAATTAAATAAACAAATACTACATATGAAGTACTGGGCACTACATATGAAGTGCCCAGTATGGTGCCTGGCACATAAAAAAAAAGTGAATTATTGTTCTAATGAATGATGTGATTTTATTGGATAGAACCTCAAGACCATTCATTCACAAAGTGCAGTTTCATTTGTTTGTGAAGCATTGGACCACACAAGGGATCCCAGGTCTATGTTTAGCACATGTAATTGTACTATGCCTCTCATTCATGTATCTTAAAAGATAATTTCCCACCTAGTAGGTGACAGTAAGTACTTATCAGTTGTCAGAAGAGGTCGGTGAACATTTCAGAGGTCAAAATAGGAACAGTTATCCCAAGTTTACAGGAGAATATGTTGTTCATGATCATTTTATATTCTGTATCTCTTCTTTTACATTTTATATCCTGCTGTGTATAGATATGCATTTTATATGTGTCACTTTTGCTTGTATTTAATCAATGATAAAATTAGGAAACTCCTTTATATCTTTTGTACAGAGGAGGAAAATAATATACTGAGAAACATTTCAAAGCTGACAGAGCTAAAAAGTGGTTGAGTTTCACTTTATATGTTTGGCTTTTCTCTAGTTTTTTGTGTTCATGTCCATCTTTGCTGGAGTCTTCTTCACTGTACCTTCTGAGTCTCACCTTCACTTCCCGTTTTGCTGCTGAATATTATGACTCTTATTAAATTTTGCCTCATTTCCTATGGGAATAACAAAAATAACTTCTAAGAAGTTGCTGTCTCTAATAATTTCTGAACTTTGGCACCCAAATCTGAAAGCAGATAATACAGTTTCTGAGTTACTATTTTTATTTTACTGTATCATTGTGTGCCATTGGAAATCTCCCACCTTCTCTCTGTGAAAATCACAAATGATAGGGAGACTAATTTATTATCCCAGGCTTGGCACTGGAAATGACTTGTTGATGCATATCTTCAGAATTTCTCATTTATAGACATTTTTACTTAGATCAACCCTGTGCTGTGGTTTTAGAAAGGACCGCAGTAGCCACCATTGTAGGCGCTTTTGAATTTGACTGTGAGAGTGCAGGACATAGCCCAGTAGCCTGCTCTTTGGGAGCGCAGTGGCGTGTGGACGGGAGGTTGTGGGCAGCTGGAGCCCCATTCTCCTCCTCTCCCACAGTCTTGGCGCTGGCTGGCTGTGTTGCACTTTGTACCTACTCGTTCATGCACACAGCCTTTCAACCCTTACTTTCCTTCAGAGAACATACTGAGTAAACTTTATAGTGATAAGGGAAACTGAAAAGTTCAGAAGTTCAGAAACAAAAACCATGACATTAAATATTAGGCCTTGTTTTTCAGAAGTGACTCATTATGATCTACCAGCTCGGGCAGTGCAGATGAATGTGGTTGTCTTTTTCTCTGTCAGCAAAAAAAAAAAAAAAAGGTTCTGAGCTCTTGGATTCACAGAGTGTTGCAGCCTTCTCCTTCTCTGTGCACAGGTCCAGAGTCCCGTTAATACTTTCCCCAGGTTGTCCTCCCTCCTTCCCAGGCCCACAAGGGCGGGGAAGTTTGCAGATTTATTTTTCCACTGGGATGAATTTTACTCCCTGCTTTCCCAAAGAAGTCAGCATGGATTCTAAATATTTTTTCCAGTCCTTTCCTGTCTTGCATGTAGAACTGAAGCCCAAACTCAGTGTTTTGGGCCAGTAGATTTTAGGTGAGTTGGAGTTTTACTGTAACTTTGAACCGATACTATTTTAGCTTGACAGTATAGTCAGTAACGATTTCCACTGTCATGGATTACGTTCCCCAGTCTGTTTGTACACTGAGGCATGGCAAGGAAGTTTCACTTTCCCCCTCTGTGTAAGGAGCTCTTCATGTTAAATTGAACTTTTATGCATTCAAGGGATAAACTGTATAATTTTATACCTCATACTATGTACATTGAATTTCTTATTCATCACACACCATATGCAGTGTTATTAATCTTTACTGTAAGTAGAATGACAAGTGAGCAATAAAACTTAGACCTCAAAAAAACAACCAACAAACATTCAGGAACAAATCTCCCAGCAGATGCTTTAGAAGGAAGTGACAGCCAGTGAAATTTGGGTTACATGTATATTACATAACTGATGGGCTGGTGTCTGTGCCCAATATGGTCCTTGGTTTTCACTTCAAATCACAGTGTGAATCCTCCCCCTCCCTCACTTAATTCTACTAAACATTTTTGTGGTTAGAAACCTCCTCTTTTTTTCCCTGGAGGAGGCCCGCCCTTCCCAAGCTGGTTTAAGGATAAGTCTCAGAAGCTGTTGGTACCACTCAAGTTCAGTACTTCCTGTCCACGATTCTGCCGTCTTGCTCACCTGTGCACGTCCTTGCTGCCCGCTATCTGTACTGTCACTCACACCTGCACCGACTCCTCCCCAGTCCTTGCTTCCAGCGCCTACTTAGGTTGGCTTCAGGCTAGAGTACTTTATACTCTTGCTTACTGGCCACCTGCTGTCCGGATAACTCAAATTTTCAGGTAAATTGCTGTGCCCTTCCTCCAAGCATCAGTGCATCACTGTTTCCTTCTGTGTTTCATGAAACAGCCTCCTAAGGACACCTGTCGGCTTTTTCTGGCCTGAGACACTGAGTTCTTCCAGGTGCAGAGTAGCTGAGATGAGCCCAGTGGCAGAAGGTTCTTATAAAAACCCTGAGGGAAGTGGGTTAAAGGCTGCACTTTGTTTTCACGCTCTCGTGTGATAGCAGTGGTGTGTGCACAGTGGCACAGCAGCCGGACCTGCTGAGGAGAGCTTTGTTTGTTATGTAAAGAACTAAGGAAATAGAATTTACAGGTATCGGCAGATACTCTAATGGCAAAGTAAATACATGTGTGTACTTTTTGATATAGCCCGACATTTTTTCGCTAGTAAAAGTTGCTTTTGTAGGGTTTTGCTTTTATTTAAAGGAATTAAATTGAATGGAATTGATTTGAGTCATATGAAATCAATTGAATGGAATTGATTTGAGTCATATAAATCTAAATTTCCAGTTTATTTGATAGAATGAATACATAGCATTTTGGTGAGAGCATAAGGGACAGAATTTTATTTATTAAAACTTAAAGTTAACCTTTTGGGGACTTTTCTTAATATAATTAAAAATGTTATTGCTACAAGCTGATACCCTGAGAATTGCAAGATTTTATTCAGTGTTGCAAATCCTGCTAGATACCCTTGAAAGGAATGTCTAACTTCTCTGTTTTAATTTCCCTGCCTGTGGATGTTGACTTTTTAAGTTCTTTCCCATTTTATTCTTATAGATACTATGATCTGTGATGTTCTACTGTGATGTTTTGGAAACAAATGTCCTATATCAATGTAAAGTACACTGTAATAATGAAACTTCTGCTAACATATTTCAGTGTAAATCTTTGCTTGTGAACAGAAATAATGACAGATGTGTGTCAGAATCATTTAAGCTCATGAGTCATTTATTAAGATCATACACGTTCCTTTTGCATTTATTTTGGAAAGTGAGAGATAAGCAGTTCTATCAAGAACGGAAAGTACACTGGTGTTAATGTAGCTTCCATACAGGTGGTGTAACGTGGGATGGAGCCCTGCCCCAGACTGCAAAACAGGGCAGACAAGGCAGTAATCCGCCACATCTGTGTTCTCATCTTTGAAGCTGTGTGCTCTTGTGTAAGTTTTGAGTTTTATTTGTAAAATGAGGTGTTTAAATTTGATGACTCTAAAGTTTCTTTTTTGTTCTGTCAGTCTAAACCCAAATGTCCACTTCCTTTCTTTCCCACCAGCTCCTCCCCTCAGGATCAGGGGGCTTCTGTGAGGTGATTGGTGCAGACCACATTGAGTTGTCTCTGAGACTTTCGATACTGATGAAAATTTACAGCCTTTAACCACGTTGCTCATAATGGCTTTTTAAAAATACCTGTATAACGTGTAAATTATTTTTGATCAGAGTGTCTAAAAGTTTAAATAATTATTCTGAAGTCAGGTGCTTTGGCTTCTTGGTGAGTCTTTTGATTTGGTATTGGTGTGTGTGTGTGTGTGTGTGTGTGTGTGTGTGTGTGTTTACAGACACATGCAAAGTACTGTACACTCACTGGGGTACATTCCGAACTCTTAAAATTTTTTTTTTTTTTTTTTTTTTTTTTTAGGTTTTTGGAGACAGGGTCTCGCTTTGTGGCTCAGGCTGGCCCTGAGCTCAGCCTCCAACTCACATCACAATCCTCCTGCCTCTGCCTCCCGAGTGCTGGGATTACAGGCGTGAACCACCACGCCCGGCACTGTGGATGTGGTACTGGTTGCTGCTGGGTGTGGGTCTCCACACC